>CAIGQZ010032997.1:15259330-15271303 GCA_903798205.1 Danio tinwini
CCCTATATTTTAGACCAGCATGCCCATGAGTCCACAAAGTGGCGCAAATAGATTTGCTAGTTAAAAAATGTAATGAAAGTTAAGGTTGTGCTGGTCTGGAAATAGCAACAAATTTTGCCAAACACGCCTTTCGCCTTATTGCGCCGAATGTTTTATGGGGCCTATATAGGTTATCCGTAAAATCCCCATAATTAAAAAAAAATAATAAATGCTGCAGCTAAATACAAATACAGACTAAAGCACAAATGCATGCAATACCTTGGAGAAACACAAATATTACAGAGAGAAAAAGATAAAAAACACTTCACAGTGAAAAGCTGAAAGAATGGCAGTAAAGAAACAGAACATAACAGGAGGAAATAAGGCACAGGTGAGGCAGAGAGGGTTCACTGAGCTCATAAGAGAGACCTCATATGGTGCCTTGGGGAAGGAGCTTTTTTTCCTCTAGAGAAAATCTGTGTAACATTGATGTCAAGGAGTAGACAAGGACAATAGTGTGAAAAATCCACATACCTACAGTGAACACATAAATACATAAAGTCTGACTTGATAATCTGTCAAATACAATGTGATACATGTAGCAATATTAACTCATATAGGGACAATAATTCATTTATTTTCCTTTGGCTTAGTCCATTTATTTATCAGGGGTCGACACAGTGGAATGAACTGCCAACTTATCCAGCATATGTTTTACACAGCAAATGCCCTTCCATCTGCAACCCAGTAAAGGGAAATAACCATACACTCTCACACACATACTCATACACTACGGCCAATTTAGTTTATTCAAATCACCTGTACCACATATCTTTGGACTGTGGGAGAAACCAGAGCACCCGGAGAAAACCCACGCAAAAACGGGGAAAACATGCAAACTCCACACAGAAATGCCAAATGACCCAGTCGTGACTCGAATCAGCGACCTTCTTGCTGTGAGGTGACAGTGATAAACACTAAGCCACCGTGTCGCCCCATTTAGGGAAATATGAACAATTATTAATTAAACTTGTTAAAATGAACTATGTGTAACATACACTCTGGAGGTAAAAGTCTGGTATGACCCCTAAAAGGGTCTGGGTTCCATTCTACATGTTTATGACCCCTGGTGCCAGCCACTCTGCCATCTTATCTACCAAGATAGGACCAGAGCTAGAGTTGTCTCTTCTTCAAAGACATTCCAAAGAACACACACCTTCATCCTGACACACACACACACACACACACACACACACACACGCACACAAACGCACACACAAAGACACACACACTTTTGAAATGGACTCAGAAATCTCAAAATTCAACCCAAAGTAAATGTTATGTGTTTGTAAACTTTGTATTTTCTTCCTGACTTTCTTTTTTTTAATACACCTGTATATGCCCTTTTCAAGACACTAGACAAACTAAGAATGCCTGAATTAGGTTTTATGTACTTCTAAAAGTGTCATGTCTGGTATCATTCTGTTCCGTACATAATTCTACAGCTCATGATCTAGAAGGCGTGTTCATAACTTGTATGGCTTACATTCTTTAATGCTCTGAGTTAATGTCCCTTCGTCTCTTCAGGGTGGATCCTCATTATGCATATGAGTGTCCCTGAGACAAAGAAAAGTCTCCCGCTCAAACTTTGCCCTGAAACCATTGGTCAGTCAGTAGAGAATGGGTGTGACTTGACCAACAGTTAAAACGCATTTACTTCCCAACATCTATGCAGAAAGGTCCTGGCAAAAGGTCTCCACAGCCACGTTTCTGTACACACTTGACTTGCCTAAATCTACGTTACTTATTTTCCGGCAAATTAAACTCAGTTTGAAGTTTGCGTCTTGCATAACCTCTGGTCTGCGTCACAAACTCCACACCAAAAAAGGACTTCTTAAAAGACTTTATCTTCAAAGCATCAGAGAAACTCGCACAGCGAGAGCCAAAAACAAGTATTTAAGGCCGTGCTCCTTTATCAAAAGGTGTTTTTATAGTCTTGGTGGTTCTTAATAGTTGTGTGGAACTGGGGTAGATTTGCCATACTTAAATTGTTTTACTTCCTCGCTTTCTTTTTTTATGTTTTTTGTTGTTTTGTTTGTATGTTTGTTATACTGTATGTTAGACTAGTCAATAAATCAGACTATAACCACATTGGATTGTCTTTGTTTTGCCTCACAGAAAAGGTCACTTTAACGATAGACCCTTGCTACAAGCTACAAACAAGTTTAATAAAACTTCTAAACTATACATCTACTTCACAAGAAGTAGTTATAATTCCCTTTTTAAATAAATAAATAATTGACAGAGTCCGCTTAGACTAGCGGCTGAAGTCATTGTTATTTATTTTGTAAAATTAACTATAAGTTAATTCTGAATATTCATAATTAATAATAATCATTATTATTGATCATTAATATTCATAATGTGGGCTAATTTCTCTACATATGTATATATGAATATGGTATATTTAATAACATGATATAACAGAATTAAGTTTAAAATTTAAGTTAGTTTGTCCAGTAAACATTCAGTGTTGATTGTATTTCAGAATGCTTTTAGTGACCCCATAAAAAGCTATGCTTAATCAGTTGCTTAAACTACAAATTTAAAAAATAGAATCTTTAAAGTGACTTTGATAGTGAAGCAGTTACTATAACAGACTCAAGAATTATGAGAAATGTGTTTTTTTTAGTTTTTTAAGTTTTCTTTAAGCTAAAAAGACAAACAATGACTAAACCAACAAATACATACAATCAAGCATACATTCAAAAGGGTAAAATAAATGTGAAAAGAGATGAATGAATCCAAAATGAAGCATGGATGTAAAATGAAGAATGAATGAGCAAACACAAGTCAGTTTAACCACCTAAAAAAAAAGTCACACCTTTTTAGAGATGCAAGCCTACAAGCTAAATCTAAATCTTTTATTTAAAATGCATGATGCTTGAATATGTCTCAGCTAGCTAAAATAAAGAAAACAGCTAAAATAAACTTATTTAGAAATTCTATTTTAAAAAAGACATGCCTAAAAAATCTTAAAATTATAAGGGCATTGTACAAACACAATAGTGACTTAAATACTGTTCCAGGAATGTGCTACTTAATTCATAGACACGTTTGTCTATGGGTGTACTTACACTAGGCAAGGTTGTCTTGAACCGTGCCCAGGTGCAATTGCCCCCCCCCTCCCCTCCCCCCCTCAGCCTGCACTCACATTGCATTTTTTGCCTTCCCGAACCTTATCGTGCTAACGTCATCAATGATGCGACTGTTCAGTTTAACAGAAGAGAAGCGCTCTCGCTCCGTACAATGAACATTGCTTTAGATATACAGTTTTGTATTACTTAAGTCGTTTGATATGCAGTGACACAGTCAAACCTTTTGCTGAACAGATCCACAACTTTCGATGCTCATAAATGTTCATGAAAGTCATTATGCTGCATGTATTAGGAGGTTTGCTGAAGTTGTCAGCTGACATGCTATGACAGTTTGCATTCATTGAAAGTAAGAATGATTAATAAATTCATATGAAACAGTCCTTTAAAAAGTGGTGTTGCGTCTTCAATTTTGTGCTCGAGCATGCTTTTCACTCACACTACAATACCGCGCCAAAGCCCAACTGAACTGTGCTCTGGTACACCTCTTCCAACTGGGCCAAAGTCGGACAAATAACTGCACCTGTGCCCAATTCGGAGCACTCTTTCAAATGAACCGGGAATGGGGGTCAAGCCTGGGCAAGGTTCGGATAGCCAAGTGTGAGTACACCTTATGAATTAATATAGCAAATCCTGTATCTCTGCTTTTTTCTGTGACTCTTTTCTTAGAGTTTGGATGCAAGCTCACATTCTTTAGGGCAATAAATGTTGATCTTGATAAATCTATATAGCACATTTAAATAACGGTAATCACAGGAAGAAAATAAATAAAACAAAACAGCAATTGTGCAAAGAAGAGCAGCTAAACATGATAAGATTACTAAAACTATACTAAACTACTGAAAAAATGTCTTATACATGCAAATGTTGTCTTGATTTTAAGCACCCTACATTATAGATAACATTAAGGCTAACAATTTGGGACAAACACCCAAAAATTGAAGGTTTATGCATTCTAAATGCTATTAAAAAAAGTTGCAAATAGGCAATGTTTTATATCTTTCAAATATAAACATAATTTGGCAAAATCTTTTTAGTGCACCTTTATTGGGGTGTTAGATGGTCATATCTAAAATATTATATATTTAATGAATTAATGATTTTTTTTTTTTTTTTTAAGTAAACTCCTCTGAAAGTTATTGTGTAATTTGAGCACTCCTGGTTTATGGCTTTTTCATAACATCGCTATTGACCCTCTAAGGCCCTTTATGCATTTTTAAAAACTGCTGATGACACTTATTGTAACTTTTACATCTTCAGTGATTACTTCAATTTAAGTGTGTTCTTTTTGGGCAATTTCCTCCATGAAAGTGCTAACCTCTCTTTTACTGTGATCTGCTGTCTGACCAGCTCATAGCTCTAACGTGGGACTCAGAATGATGCAATCTGATGAAGTTGCCTACACAGCGAATCAATCTTTGTGCTTATTAAAGTATTTCTTATCAGCTCCCAGCAGAGTTTTTCTTCCTGTGAAGATCTTACAAATCCCTCTTTTACACGGGTTTGTATTTCCGTTACAAAAATTGCACTTCATAAATATACCGCATCTCATCCATCATACCAGAGCTGCATATTTTGTTGACAATTTGAACTGATATAATAAAATCTAAAGCTAAATGTTCTAAATGAGAAAACAATTACATTAAACAGCAGTTTTATTTTGACACTCTAACAGTATTTCTGTCACAATGTCCTCCCTTTTACATGGTGTTTTTGCAGTTTTCTTAAAAAAAAAAAAAAGTTAAAGATCACCTAAATAAGGTTACATGTAGGCCTTACACATTTGATTTGACATTTGTTGTGTACACATGCAGATGTATTTGTAGAATTTGAGGTTACTGTTTTAAATGTATTTTTTGTCCCTCTATGTGTGATTGTTTCAGACCCTCTCAGGTGAGTCACCCCACACATCACAGCAGACAGTCTCTAAACAGTCCCAGTCCTGGAGGAACAGAGATGGATCTTCTGGTCATGAGAGAAAGACCCAGAAAGGGGATCCGAAACAGTGGCTATGATGTGAGTGTTCTTCATAAGAAAGCATTAGTAACAAAAAGATTCCAGCAGCTGTTGTAGATTTGAAGAAAAGCATTCGCCAGGTTATGTAACACTAAACATAATATTGCTTTGTTGTTACTGGATGAAATTGAGGATGGTTGTTATATGCTTGGTGGTTTTTATTAAATTCATTGTTATTGTTTGCTACTATACTGGATTTGTTGGTGTGCCAGAAATCTTTTTGGTTTGTTTTTCAAATTAAACAATCACTGGTGCAATAATTATGCAATAATTATATAAATATATGTTCCAAGTTCGTCACTATGGAAACAAAAGCACAGCTTTTCAATTGCTGATAGGAATGAAGAATAGAACTGACTAGTTTGCTGTTACTTATTTGTGACCCTTGACCACAAAACCTAAAAGTCTTATGTTGAACAAGAATATTTTTGGCAATAGCCATTTTATGGTTCAAAATGATCTCTTTAATGTCAAAAATTATCAGAATATTAAGTTAAGATAATTTTCCATGAATATATTGTGCATATTTCCTACAATAAATAAATCTAAATAAATTTGATTGTAATAGTTTTTCAAAGAACTTGATTTGGACAACTTTAAAGGTGATTTTTCTCTGCATAATTATATTAGTTTGAACCTTTAGATTCTACATTTTCACAAACAATAGATGCATATCTGCTAAATATTGCTCTATCCTAACAAACCATGCGTTAATAAAAAGTTATTTTCACTTCTATTTACCGTTATATTTTGTCACTTTTACCTTGAAACGAATTATGATAGGAAAGTAGATAATGACAGAAAGTGAATAAAAGGATGAAGTTTAAAAAAAAATCTAATAAATATGATTAAACAATTCAAATTACCAATTACTTTATCCATAAACTACAGAAGAAAAAAAAAATCGTTCTGTAAAAAAAAACAATAACATGCAAATAACCCCATGCGACCCCTGGGGTATTTAAGTTATATTACCACCACAGCAATAGTTTCAGTTTCAGCAGATTGATTTTAAAGCACCATGGTAAACATTGATACCTTTACGCCACTCACATACATTAAAAATACTTTTTTTAATAAAGATTATTATTATTTTTTTTATTATACACAACTGAACCTAGAGGATGATCTCCAAGTGTCTTCAAAATTAAACCAAGAATAGACTTGTGCAGTAAACACCCACCAGTGCCCACTAGTTTCATTAAAGCATCTAAGAGTTTCCTTGGTTGTGTTTTGGATCATTGTCTTGCTGAAATGTCTTCATCATCCTGGTAATGTAGATGCTGGACTGAAGCCGCGATATTCATTTACAATGACAAAGGGTAGAGGATTGTTAGAATAACTACTGAGAGATTTCAGCCGCTGTCTGGACTTTCACTGCCTTTCTACACCCCCGTTCTTCATGTGTTCAAAGTTTTGTCATTTTATTATGCATAACTTAATTTGTAAACTAATTAAATTTGTTTTCTTTGCATATATTCATTTATTTGGTTTTCAACAACATCCAGTGAACATTTTTAGTCAATTGCACCTTTAGAAATATGTTTTCCGAGAAAAATGGTGACATGTTATACTGTATGTACTGTCAGACTGTTGCACGTTTTGTGTTATCAATATGATTGTATGTTTTTACCACCTCCGAGGATAATAGGGGTCACAAATCACAGGCATTGTTATTTTGGGGGTCGTAGTCTAAAAAGTTTGGGAACCCCTGCACTTGGCTATCAGTGCCAACATGAAACAATTATTTATTCAGCTTTCAGATAATGCATAAATCTCAATAAAAACAAAATAAAAAAAAAATTGACATGTTCTGTGATCCAGGCTCATATTTTATTAAACATAAAAAAATACTTTATAAGTTATGAAGCTTTTGTGCAACACTATCAAAACAGACTCAGCATTAAACATGCAGTTGTGTCCCAGATCCCATTAACTGAAATTCACTGTATGCTGACTGTGTGCACCTCTCAGCGATTGTAAACATGCTGACACCTTTTATTTGAAATAGAGCTTCCCCATTTTCAGCACAAAAAGTAATTATTTACAGAATAAGTGGAACATTGATCTCTTTAAGCATTTAGAAACAAACAAAAAAAAAGCCAGATAGTCTTTATTTCTGTCCGTATGCTATGAGTTCTACTCTTGTATATTTGGCACCTATTATCACTGTACTTAATGTGCAGTCTGGTTTTGTTCGACAAATAGCTGTAGTTCTATTGATTGCAGAGGGAAATAGTTTCTGTTGGCTATATTATTAAAGATCATTGTAGTTATGAGATGTAGTGATGTGCTGCATTTGATCTCCTCAGTGAAGATCTAGAATTTTAAACAGGGGTTGGCCACTGCTATTTTGTAGGTCCAAACAAACACATTGTACTCATACAGTAAAACTAATAAATTAGTGCTAGTTGGACACAATATTTGTAAAGAAATCTTAAGAAGTCACATTTTCCAACTTTATAAGGTTAAAAGTTGTCAGAAGAAAGTGTCATAATGTGATTCAAAAGCATAAAAAAAAAAACATGAATCACAAAACACAGAAAATTGCACCAGCAACAAGCACATCAACACATAGACATAGACATAACATCGCAACAGGGGACGTGGATATAGTCCGATGAAGGCGGCAGCCCTCTGGTCCTCCAGCCAGAGGGTGCTGGTCACAGACCCGCCCACCCACAATGATGGGTGAAAGCACACGAAAACGTGGGATGTGGGGGGAGGCAAATATCTGCCAATTTTGCAGATATCTAATGTTCATCACTGGTCTCCAGGTCTGTCCAAATTTCGTTGCAAAGCCGCTACTTTCTCCTCGATGGTTTCCAATTTTCAGTCTATAACCACATCTGCTATGTAACAACTCTCCTCACCACTGTTCAATCCAGCTGGCCAACTTGGTGGGGTTTTGAGATGCACTGACCACTTTTATCAATCATCAATACCCCAGGGCTCCACCTAAGCCCATTAGCCGAAAACCCTGTTATCAAAGTTCTGAATAGATCGATATCTTCAATATCCTCCAGGGACAGAGCGGCCAGGCACACAACGCGCCATTTCTACCACGCTTCCATTATGTTTCCAGCTGCAAATGTCCCCACAGGACAGTTGGGTTCCCCCAAACCCAGACTTCTCGTCGAGAAAATGGTGTCAATTGCATTCAGAGACAAGTTGATCAAATCCATAATCCCTTATTTGTTTTGGAGGCAGAGCACGGAGAGCCTCACAGACAGAATAAGAGGAGACAAGAGAAGCCAGCCAGGAAAGAAAGAGGAGGGAGAGGAAAAAATGTGACCGTCTTTACCGAGAGCCAAAGAAGATGTCAAATTAATCACATTTTCAATTTAATGTCTTTCTCACTCACTACAAAAAATGCTTTTGATATATATATTTTTTTATTTAAAGCTTGACTCTTTTGTAGTTACATCATGTACAAAGACCAATGGGAAAATGATAAGTTTAGCAAAATTATTAAATCTATTTTTATTATTTGTTTTTACATTTTTGAGTGAGATGCTAATGGTCTAATTCGATATTCGATTTAATAATTTATGCTCAACCTAATTTATGTTTCACAGTTGCACTTGACATACCATAGGGCAATATTCATGAAACTGCACAACATGTTTTAAAACTAGAGATGGAAGATATACTGTATAAAGAACATTTCTTGGCCACCGCTTTACTATATATTTACCCATTGCACTTTACTGTATTATCTATGTGTGGACAAGAAAACATAAAGTGAAAGAGCAAATACAGACAGATCATTTTGGTGGATTGCTGCAGTCTTTAATCAATGCCCTCTTTTAATGGGCCTGTCCAACTCAGACGTGTAATAAATAAACACAATTCCCACATGGCTGAACCAGCCGGTCCTGAATGAGGAAAATTGTGCACTGTTTACTATACCTCTTCTTATATGTGTATTTTATTAGTATTTCTGTTTAAAATAGCTTGGTATACGGAAGAGACTCAGAAAGAAAATTTGATTTAGATAATTAGTTTTATATCTCATTCTAAAGATAATCAGCGCTCATTGTATAACTTCATTTTACCAGCACTCTTTCAATTCATGCGTTTCAGTGAAAGCTCATGGGGCATTTTATGAAAAGATTTCAAATGAAATTTGTCATTTGGTATGAAAGGGAAAGTATCTAAATCATGGAGCATGTTATAGTAGAGCTTTTTTGGGATTGGCTTGTTTGTAGGTGTAGTTTATTTTCAAAATGAGCCTTGATGAGTCTTTGCTAGTTTTTACCTGCATATTGTTGACAATGATTTCCAGATTTTAGGGCTGAAAGCAAAAATGGACATTACTTATTCAACTTCAACTTCTTTATTTATATAGCAAAGTGCTTCACAGAACACGCAGAAGTGTAAAATATTCAAACGGCATGGACAGCAAAGTACAAACATTTGAAATAAAAACAATTATTTCCACAACAAGCATTAATTTGAGTATGCCAAATGCTAAACTGAACAAATGTGCCCAAAAAACTCTAAAGACGATGGGCTTTATTTTAACGATCTAGGCGCAAAGTCTAATGCTGAGTTCAGACTGCATGATTTTCAAAGTATTCGTGTCACAGATGTTTTCCCACTGCATGACTATCTGGGCTAGCGTTTTGTTGCTGCTTTGTTTACACTGCAAAATGGATCGGCAACAAAGGGTTTCACACTGCATGACTTTACAATAGGAAGAATCACAGAAAACTTTGTCCAAACTTTGTCTCACAACTAAAAACACATAGTATATCTTTTGTTATTAACTACATAATGAGAAAGAAGCCTTTAATGGGTTAGAAATGTACATATTTGCTCATCTGGGTTTAAAATGGAATTAGAAATTTCTCCTCAACTTTTTTTCTTTTTTGATCTGGTTGTGACATTGCTCACATGACACATCAAACAGACACATGTGTTCCTGCCAAATTTACACTATTTACACAAATTTTTCTCCATTTCTTGGGCCCAAATAAACTGAAAATGAGCACTTTTAACTTCTCCCCTATCCTCCCGCTGGCCTGCAGATACCCATACTAGTGGATGCTGCTCTCTCATTGGCTGTAGGTGATCGCCGGTGTTATTTTCAATCAGGCCACATTTCACACAGCATGATTTGAATTGCCGACAGCTCCAGAAATTTAGCATGCCAAATATCTCAAGTGCATCGGCGACTCGTCTGTCATTTTCTCAGATCGTGTCTTTGATAGTTCACACTGTGTGGTTGTTACTTGCGTGAACGAGCACCGATTTGCCTGTGATTTCAGGCATTTTTCGACGATTTCTCAAAACCTGTCGGCAAGTCAAAATTGGGGCTAAAATCATGCAGCCTGATCTCGGCAAAAAGTGCATGGCGCAAAAGCATTAAGGGCATGTTTGAATTCACTTTTGCTATTTTAAGGATAGAAAAATATGGTTTGGGCCGCAGCGCATGGTCTAACATTGTTTTGCTTATTCTCTTAATAAGTTATGGACGTGTTTTGAGCATAACATGCATTAAACCAATAAGTGTCTCATTTCCCATTACCTTTAAAAATCAGTTGTGTCACGCCATGGAACATTTGCTACTTACAGTACATGGTGGAGTTTGTAAGAGGAAAAACTGAATGTTTCACTAGCGAGTTAAATAGACCATCTGCAGCGAGGATAAAAAAACGAGCCTCCTCCATTCTGCCTCTTTACTTTCTCTTTACTTTACTTTTACTCTTTACAGGTTTACTTTTGTGGATAGGGAAACACACTCCACTGAAGACATCCATTAGCCTACATTTAATTTTGTTTGTTAAGCGCAAATATTTCTTTTAAAACTATTTCTAAATTCAATTCTAATTTCCAGCAAACTAATAAATGAACAACAATAACAAAGTATGGTCAAACAACTGACTTATCCAAGCACACGTCCTATTTTTTTTTGCCCCATATGGTGATGCATACGTCTACAAAACCTGACAGGTAAACAAATCTAAACTTATATAAATATAAATATGCATATAATGATACTGCTAATAATAATAACATTATGCAAATGTAAATTGTCATGAATAAACTGAAAAAAGCCCCCTGAGATAAAGCTGGAGGTAGTGGTTTTTATATTTATGTAGAAAATAATATTTTTTGTAATATTTTAATCTTTTTAATTTGTTAGGTTTTTGCATATTGCTGTTGATCCTTTGTGTATTAAGCATTTAAGGCACACAACTAATGTGCTCTGCACTGGACTTTAAACCTGCATTCAGCTGTTCAATTGTCGGTTTATTTTAGTTCCTCAAAATTGCAACGGGCCAACAATGGACCTTAACACGCCTTTTTTCTAGACCGGTGCAAATGGATTTGCTATTTAAACAAAGTGGCGCAAAGTGGGAAAATTAAGCAGGTTGCACACCGGATGCGCCACAACAATGCATGCACATGACAGTTGAAAGTATTAAGTTTTAAATAAAATATTCAGATGGCGCTCTGTGGTAACGCAGAAATATGAACAGTGTCCTAAGTCGTGGCTGGGTGCTGTGGACAGCCACCGACTTGCAGCACCGGTGTTTGTACCCTGATAGAGACCTATGTTAAGAATTCTGAAATGCATGGCACTGCATGGCGAGAGGCAACGTGTCGCCAATCGGCGCTTCTGGTGTGCGACTCGCTTTAGGGTTGCGTTGGTCTGAAAATAGCAACAAATTGCGCCCAACACGTCTTGCGGCTTATTGTGCCGGGTGTATGATAGGGCGCGATGATTTTTTTGTACAGAGAAAGACCATTCCACAATGCTGGCCCTACTACAGCAAATATGTGCTCACTTTTCGATTTCTTATATATATATATA
>CAIGQZ010032997.1:15285387-15308970 GCA_903798205.1 Danio tinwini
CTGAAATACAGACATATGTTATTGTATAGAATCATATAATATAAAACATAAGAGAGATCGATGAGAGGTGTATTCATTTATGCTAAGCACTGTAGTAGAGCTGTATGATTAATTAAAGAGCCACGAAACCCCCCTGTCTCAGCAGGGTGTTTTCACACCTCTAGTTTGGAAAAAGTCCAAAAAGTGGGTGTGTTCAGCTTTGTTTAGGTGGGAGTGTTGGGGTAGGGAAAGAAGGAAGGTTTTGCATAAAAATGGGAGTTTCGATTTGGGCACGCGCTGATTTTCAGAGGCAAAACAAACACAGACGCAAAGGAGAAAGACAGTGACTGTGTTTACATGTACATCAGTAATCAAATTATTTGCAAAATTCTTGTTTTGTCTACTTTAACTGCAGTTTGGCACTTTCACTTTTATTGAGGAACATTTACTGCATGCCCCCGTGAAAAACAGGATATTGAATGTGAGGAACTGCTGGAGAGTGAAATTTGAATGCAGTTTTTAATACTGCACGGCGTATGAGAGAGAAAAATAAACCTCTGCATTTCTCCGTAACTTAGATGCACTCGGTAAGTAGCATCAGAAAGCCGTGTGTGTATAGACTATCCTGTCACAAAATGCAAAACTTACACGACGGTAATAGTTTGATTAAGGCGTTAAAATGTTTACACTCGGAGAGCAGCATTTACAGTGGATCTTGCAGTCTATAATATTGTAGTGATATTAACATACTAAAAACTTAGTCACAGTTCAAATCATTTTCACTAAGGTATGTCTTTAAACACTAAAAGAGTACTGCTGATGATACAAACTAACTTTGCCATCTGAATAAACAAACAAAGACCACTAATCGCTTACTAACCAAATCTGTAGAGACAGGTCAATCAACACCAAATGGAGCTGAGTCTTTTTTAAAAGGAGACGAGCGGCAAATCCGGATTTCACCATTTCCAGATGCGAAAAGCTCTCGGGTAAAAAAAAATTCCTTACAAACGCATTTCTGTCACGTGCATTGTAATCTACATGTGAGTCTAGCTGCGCTCTCAAAACAAAGCCTTCAAAACACAACACTGACGACCTGTATCTCCAAACAATTATTTTTCTTTCACTTGTTTTGGCAACACAATGTGGCGTCTCTCTGCCGTCTTTGAAGCTATCATGCAAATGAATGAAGTTGCACCTCATTTACAATAGACTGTGCTGATTGGTTTGAACCAAATCTTTCTTATGAATTAATGCTGCACACTCAAAGATGTCACGATATACTGGCCAGTACAGCCATCCACTCTCCACGCTGGAATACACACAAGGCCTCTAATTGCCATGATGCAGCTTCAAAAAGTTGTTTCAAACCGGAAAAACTAATTTGCGCAAAATACTTTTTAGTGAAATATATGTGTACTAATAATGTTTATAGCAGCGTGGGACACATATATGACTGTCAACATCTCAAAAAATGTGTTTTGGTGTCTCGTGACCCTTTAAAGATGATTTTCATGTGCATTTTGGAAGTAAAGTAGGCTCTATATTCAACAGTAAAATATCCACCACCTTCTTTCAGATAGAGCAGCATTTAATACACACAGCCATAGTTCACTGATAAGCTATGCGGATAATAATAATAATAAAAATAATAATAATAATAATGATAATAATAACTTTTTTCTTTTCTTTTTTCTGAACGTTAGATCAAATAATCATTTGCGATTTAATAGCTGTTTGTGTCTCTTCTTAGTGTTGCTATACATCTTAGTTAATGGGCAACATATAGGGCATCTTTTAAATGCCCTATGCTGCTCCATGTTATGGACATGTAAGCCTACTCCCCTTTTAAATAGTATAAGCCAAGAAGTATAAGCCAAAACACAATGACACCAAACTCCTAAAACGTTTCATTCAGAGCAGTTTCCATGTAAATAAAGAACAGTTTATTAACAGTTAAAGCAGTCCGTAAATTGGTACAAAAAAGATTACAAACTATAGAATAACAATAGAAACTTTTTGAGGGTTATTCATGGTCTGCTGAAAGTAATTTGCTCATTCTTATAAGTTACCTATTCATTTTAGACAGATGAACTGTCAGGAGAATAATGAAACCTTATGGTTCTTTGTTTTTAAAACAGTTGAATAGAAGTTACTACCCATAAGTCACACAAAGCATCATGGGATATAGGAAAAAGGTGGATACCTTGCTCTGATTTTGTGCAACGTACTGTCAGATCATGTGACCTGCCCTTGGGCATAAGACTCGTCTTTTTAGATTGTCCTTCTTATCCCTGTTTGTGTGCCTGCATTCACACAGTGTCTTTTTGCAGAACCAGAGTCATTTAGAAACCATTTGCTGAACTGAATTTATCGCTGACGTTGAGTGGAAACAACTAATTCATGGGGTAGTTGAGCACATTTCTTCAAATGAACACTTCTCTTCTTTTCTTTCTTTCTTTCCTCTGTCACAAACAGGGTTGTGTGCCATTCAGAATCGAGCTGTGAATACCTTAAAAATTTCTTTAAAATTCATTTTAGGCTGAAATATAATAATAACTATAACAAAAAATATATGATCAATGTTACACGAGTAGCAGTGTGATATGGCTGTATATCGGCACTAGTGGGAGGCGTGTGTTGGCTCGAGGCCACAGGCCAAGTGCCTTAGTTCCCCTCAACAGTGCCGATATACAGCCATATCGCACTGCTACAAGTTTGATCTTGCACTTCTACAACAGTTCGATGGCATAATCATGTATATAAAAAAAGTCTCAAAAACCCTTTTGTACGAGGAACTACTTTTTTCCGCCACTCATTCACATCTGCAGCTGATGTCAGAACAGCAGAAACCATAGCCACCAGTTCACAAATGTCAATTTAAAGCTAGAATTTGAATGATTCTCTACCTTAACTGATGACAAAACAGGTGATTTTGAGATTAAGATTATAAGGCTGAGCGGCATGAAATGCCATCAGTCTAGAGAGATTTCCCAGTATTTTTCTGTTGCAATCGGGAGATCACAATAATTAACCCCGAAAAATCCCAAGCAAAGCAAACACCACCAGTTTCTATAGTATAAATACAGCACTACAAAATACAAAAGAGAGATTGACTTAGAATGTCACTTATCTGATTTATAATGATTAGTTCAGCTGTAGTTTGAAACGTACGATGAGAAAACTTACAATGAGTTTTTCAACTTACTGTATTATGCGGTCTCTGTCGCCATTTTGTGGTGGAACGTCAACCATCTTTGTTCTGCTCAGTATGACAAGCTGATGGCGGCAGATGCACTGAATCTGAGAAATGATAAATATTTTAAAATAGGCACTGTCCTTATAAATAAACTGCATGGTTGCAATCTAGACAACTACATTCTCAACTAAAAAAGCCTTAACAGTACATCGTTGTCCAACAGCAGCAATGTTTCTCAATCTGTAGAGTGTCCTCTGCTTATCGCTGTATGTGGGCAGACTAATAAGGGTGAAGGGTGAGGAGGCTGTCATTTGCAGAATATCGCACAGCTATCAGCCAATCAGTTTTCAGAACCAGACATATGTACAATGTAACAATGTACATGTAACAACAATGTAACATGCATTTAAGTTATTAAAAAGAATGTTTAATTATAAACCTAACCTGTTCTTAATCTATAACTGCAGGTTGTACAGTTGCATCAGTCAGTTTTTAAAGGTATAATTACGTAAGTGTGACAAGAATTGTATGCATTTTATACATCAATAACTTAAATAACTAAGAGTAAATAACTTTTGAAATAAATACAATAGTTTGTCTTACTAATACTAAAACAAGCTGCATATTGAAAGCTACATACAATAATAATACTAATATTATTACAAAATTTTACTTTTATAACAACCAAATAATAATTATAAATGTATTTATACATGGTGACAGAAATTGTACAGTAAAGTGTTGTACATAAAACAACAACAAGATATCTGAATGTTGTTACCAGACAAAATAACCTAACTGTTAAATGAATGTAATATTTAATAAATAGATTCTGTCAGAAATTTAATTTCTATATTTGTTAATATTAAATTTGTATGTTTTGTATGTTTGTAAAACCTGAAAACAGTACGTATTCCAAAATTGTATAATTTATCAAACGCAATCTCACGGCAATTCATAACTTTTTGATTTAGTGGCTAATTCGTATGAATTTGTACGATCTAATTCGTACAAATAAGTACGATTTGCTCATCACCCAATGACGGTTGAGGTTAGGGGTGGGGTTAGGTGACACGCCTCCTTTTAAAATCGTACATTTTAATACAACTGAACTCGTACAAATTCTTACGAATTAGCCACTAAACTGACATAACGTAAAATACTTACATTTCCTTGTGAGATCAGGCTGAATTTATCGTAATTCACCATGTTATCTTTTCAAACAAATGAAAACTATTTAGTTATAAGTATGCCAGTTAAATTCAAATTTACACTCGAATTGAAAAAAAAATTAAATAGCCAATTCTGAATTATGCCCAACCCTGGTGACAAAGTGACCCTTGTTCAGAGTGTTTATGATTTCATTATAATATAATGTATTAGTTTTATAAAAATGACCAAATCACACAATTCAAACTTGTTTGAATGGAGTGTCACTAATATTCCTTTCAAGTAGATGCTTTTGGTTTTCCTTATCGTGAGTGTCGTCCTTGTGCATTTGTCTATTGTTTCTCTTTTTATACGTAGAGTAAGGTCAACTGCAGCACAGATCAAGACTCAATCAAAATACCAATAAACCCTAGCTGACTGGTAATAGCCCAGGTCATTGCTGAATGTCAACCGTTTTGTGTTTCAGATGCCCTTGCCAGGCTACGCAGAGGCCTTTCCTCACCCTCACTATCCTCAGGGTAGCCCCCTCCTGTGGCACCACCGCCAGGCCACTCAAGGTGTTCCAGACCAGCTGCCCTCTTCCTCCACCGCAGCGTCCCAGCAGAGTCTAACAGAGTCTGGAGATCCCATCAGCCCCGAAATCCCCCTCAGCAGCCTTTCCACTTCAGCTCTTGTCAAAGCCATCCGCGACGAGGTGGCCAAACTGGCCAAGAAGCAAGCAGACATGTTTGAGTTCCAGGTGTAGAAGTTTCTAGTGTGATCCCGGACCAGCTGCACTGAAACTAAACTCATAGTCTGATAAGTTTATAAGACTTCTGATTTTCCTGGATAATTTCTTTATTTCTTTTCAATGAAATGTCTGTCTGCTTTTAATACAGGTTTGTGTGGTTCTCTTTGGCATTGTAGTGTAACATTAACATGTAATTTAGCATTTTTTTCATTGTAGTATAGACTTAATATAATATATAGAGTTTTAATTTCAGTCTACGATATGAAAATTCACACCATCTCCTCATTTTCGCTATTTTATTTAATTAATGAAACGTGATGTGGTGATTAAAAGGATATACCCTCATGATATTCCAAACCCATAAAAGTTCTGCTGATTTTCAAAGTACAAATTAGGATATTTTGGTTGCACTTTACTTTGATGGTCCTAGGCCTGGTTACAGAATCAGTCACTTGCTATGTTTCCATCCAAATATGCAATTTAAACTTATGCACACAACTGGAATATCGCATGAAACATTTGCGAATAAAGAATCGTTTCCATCCAATGAGTCAAAGAAAACCAAACTGTCACTTCCTGATAAACTGCCGGCAAATATTAAAAAGGAGTTAGAATTTGCTGTGGCAGGAGAAGCTTTTTAGAATGACCAAAACAACAATTCAAATGTTTTGCAATGTAGTCGGTCTGCTGGTTTGTCCATTAATGCCATCCCATCACAACAATTTTAGTTGACACATAATCCCTTAAATTAAAATCACATTAATTATTTTTTTTATGTGCATTCTGGAATTTATTTGTTAAATGTGTTTCCATTGTAATTTATGATATTTTTATCCTCCTCAGCTGTAAAAATTCTACATATTCTAAAAATTATGCACATCTTGGCATTTCAATTAAGCTTTGTTTAGTATAAAATTGGAAATGTATGGAAACATACTGTACCTACCGAGTGTGCTTCTGGATTTATTTTTGTCATGTTAAGATTACCATTAAGTTTTCACACTGAAAACATACTGTGACATACCATATGACAGTCCTCATATCAAAAGGATTTCAGTTGCTGGGTTACACTTTTTTAAGGTGTCCTTGTTATTATTGTAGTATTATTAATTAATTACATGCAAATAACCCTAATCATATCCAGCATTCCAACCCTAAAAATATTTTAAGTGCATGTAATTATACATGGCGACACAGTGGCGCAGTAGGTAGTGCTGTCGCAAGAAAGTTGCTGGTTCGAGCCTTGACTTGGTCAGTTGGCGTTTTTGTGTGGAGTTTGCATGTTCTCCCTGCGTTCGCGTGGGTTTCCTCCGAGTGCTCCGGTTTCCCCCACAGTCCAAAGACATGCAGTACAGGTAAATTGGGTAGGCTAAATTGTCCATAGTGTATGATTGTGAATGAGTGTGCATGGATGTTTCCTTAGAGATGGGTTGCGGCTGGAAGGGCATCCGCTGTGTAAAACAAATGCTGGATAAGTTGGTGGTTCATTTTGCTGTGGCGACCCCAAATTAATAAAGGTACTAAGCCGAAAAGAAAATGAATGAATGAATGAATGTAATTATACACTCTTGGCCCCTTTATTAGGTGTACCTTACTAGTACCAGCCTGGTTCCACTTTTGCCTTCAGAACTGCCTAAATGCTTTGTGGCATAGTTTCAACAAGGTACTGGAAATATTCCTCAGAGATTTTGGTCCATATTGAAATGATTGCATCATACGGTTGCTCAGATTTGTCGGCTGCATATCCCAAAGGTGCTCTATTGGATTGAGATCTGGTGACTGTAGAGGCCGTTTGAGTACAGTGAACTCATTGTCATGTTCAAGAAACCAGTCTGAGATGATTCCCACTTTATGACATAATGCGTTATCCTGCTGGAAATCGCCATCGGAAGATGAGTACACTGTGGTCATAAAGGGATGGACATGGTCGGCAACAATACTCAGTCAATTTGTACTAATGGGCCCAAAGTGTGCCAAGAATGTATCCCTCATACCATTACACCACCACCACCAGCCCAAACCGTTGATACAAGGCAGGATGGTTTAATGCTTTCATGTTGTTGATGCCAAATTCTGACCCTACCATCCAAATGTTGCAGTAAAAATCGAGACTCATCAGACCAGGCAATGTTTTTCCAATCTTCTAATGTTTAATTTTAGTGAGCCTGTGTGAATGTGTAACAAGGAACGCTTAAAATAAATTGTTACCCATTCATTGCTTTTATTTCTATCCTTTAGCTTAGAAAGCATGCTTCTTTAAAAATCACTAAATCACTTTTCATAAATCACTTGAGTTCCCCAAGAACCTCCCACAGTACTGTTTTATACAATGAAGCAGTCAAACTGCACAACAAATATCCTATTTATTATCTTGTCTGCACTTTGTTTGTTATAATAAGAGGATGCACAAGTGAACAGAATTCATTACCAGACAACAAAAGTTTCTATTGCAATCATATGATTAGTCCCATTGCTTAAAACTGCAACAATGCAATACATAATTGTAAACAAATGCTGTCCAAAGCACACCAGAGCATTTGCAAATTTTGTCTTGCCAATGTTCTACTGCATAATTACAGCTTGTTTTGTTTAGTGCATGCTGACACTGTGTCAGGATGGACACTTTTTTTAAAAATGTTTTTGACTATAACGTATCAACTAAGCAAGTATTACTGTAGGTTTATAGAATAAGTTGGTATGTAGTTACTTATAGATGGTCACACTTTAGTTTGGTAATCTATAAACTAACTATTAACTACAATATTTGCTGAATAAAATAAACTTGGTATAATATGAAATTCATTCATTCATTTTCTTTACGGCTTAGTCCCTTTATTAATCTGGCATCACCAGAGCGGAATGAACCGCCAACTTACCCAGCACATGTTTTACACAGCGGATGCTCTTCCAGCCGCAACTCATCACATCCTTACACACTCATTCACACACATACACCATGGAAAATTTTGCTTACCCAATTCACCTGTACTACATGTCTTTGAACTTGTGGGGGAAACCGGAGCACTCGGAGGAAACCCACGCAAACATGGGCAGAACATGCAAACTTCACACAGAAACGCCAACTGACCCAGCCGGGGCTCGAACGAGTGACCTTCTTGCTTTGAGGCGATACTAACGGCGCCACCATGCTGCCCATATAATATGAAATATGGTGATGCAAAATAAGCCATTAATAAGAAACTAATAAACTGTGAATATTCTAGTAATATTCTGCTAATAAGTAATTAAGTGAGAAATAGTCCCCAATTTAAGGCGTTACCTTGAGATCAGTCGAATATATGTTCAGAAAGTGTTAGCACATATTAAAACTACTACTACTTTGCTAATATTCTAGTGATTGCTATTTAATCACAAAGCTACTTTTCTAAAGTAGATCATCAACATAAAGTGTAACAATACATACATATATATATATATATATATATATATATATATATTTTTTTTTTTTTTTTTTATAAAAAAAATGTCTATCCATTAAATGTCAAAACTTCCAAGCTTCAAAATACTTCAAGTCAAATAAGTTAACAACAAACTAAAGTGGATTGAACATGAAACCAATTAGGTCGTCTCAAAAAGAAAAAAAAATTGTGTTAAGCTAATTTTAAGTAGTTTGAACAAACAGCAAATATATGTTGAGGTGTTATCTTTAGAAGAGGGCAAGCCAGACTCTGATTATGATTCTGCAAAACTGCAAAAAAACTTTTTTCTCACTTCGGTAAAATGGCCATTTGGAGGCAGTAAAACACCAATTTTTGTTTTGAATAATTAAATTATGATTATGGGTCACATTTGAAAACAGAAAAAAAGAGTTGTTCATGCATTAAGCAAGTATGGTTGAAATATAAATAAGATATTTTCAATATATTGACATATTACAATAATTAACAGAACTTTTATAGATTTGGAACAAACTAAAGCTAAGTAAATGATGACAGAATTTTCATTTTTGGATGGACTATAAATTTTATAGCACAGTACAGTATGAAAAACAAAAAAACACATTGAAAGAACAGTTATATCATAGCTCAAGACCTGAATGTAACTTTTTTTTCACTATTGGGTGTGCAATGTGAAGATTGTTGTCTTGAGTTAGTTTACACTGAAGTGTTGAATCTGCATGTCATCCAATCTATCAGATAATTTGGAGAAGTATAGGAAATTCCCATATAAAATAGGACATTGTTATTTTTTTATATTAATAATAATAGTATACATATTATACATATGTATGCATTTTATTATTAATAAATGTAAAGGTTTGAATCTAGATTAACTAGTTTGAAAAAAACTATATATACAGTATATAATAATAATTTATAAATATTATAATTTGTAAATTATAAAACTAATTAATGTGATTTAAACAACTTGTGATTCAAACTAAAAGTTTTAGATTTTAGATCAGATTTAGATCAGATATTTGCAAAACAAAAATAATAGTGCACTCTCAAAAATTAAGAAACAAAAGCTGTCACATGGAAGTGTTACTTTTCAAAAGATAAGAATTTGTGCTTTTTTTTAACCACTATCTAAACTTTAAGTACTAACATGTACTTTAAAGTACTAATATAAACACTTTAGGTAATAATGACTACCTTTAAAGAGATAGTTCACCAAAAAAAATGTAAATTTACTCACTACTGTATTTACCCACCCCCAAGTGCTTCAGTTTCCCCCACAGTCCAAAGACATGCGCTATAGCTGAATTGGATAAACTAAATTGGCTGTAGTGTATGAGTGTGTTTGAATGTAAAAGTGTATGGGTGTTTCCCAGTACTGGGTTGCAGCTGGAAGGGCATCCGCTGCATAAAACATATGCTGGAATAGTTGGCTGTTCATTCCGCTATGGTAACACCTGATAAACATAAATGAATGAAAGTCCAACATTTTTCAAAATAAAAATACAAATCAACAAGGTTTGTGACAAGTGAAGGGTGAGAAAATTATAACAGAATTTTCGGGTTTGGCTGAACTCTCCCTTTAAGGTACTAATATGGTTCTATTTAGGTGCAAATGTCATCCTTTGTAAAATTACAGCCTCGGTCACAGCTTTTGTAACTATTTCTGAGAGTGTAATGATAACACATTTCAGAAAGAGACAGAATCCTACAAGGTGCCATAAAAAAAATAAATAAATAAAATCGCATTGGACACTTTTCATGTAAACACTATTGTGGGGACTGTATTTGGCATAGAGCCCATGTGGGGACTGTATTCAGGATAGAGCCCATGCTTAAAGGTATAGTTCACCCAAAAATGTAAATTCTGTCATTCTGTCTGTTTTTCTGATTTAAAAAATAATAATTAGGGAATGTTGGAAACAAGTAACCTATGACATTCATTTTAGGAGAAGTAAATCAGTTCATTTCATTCCATTCCAAAATGGGCATCAGTAGCTACAGGTTTTCAGTATATCTTTTTTGTGTGTTTTTGTTCAAACTGGTTTGGAAAAAAGTTGTGGGTGAGTAAATAATGACAGAATTTTTATTTTGGCTGACCTATAACTACAACATGAGGCAAACAAAACCAAGACAATACAATGAGAAAAATACGCAGTCTATATAAAATTCCGTGCACACACTGGTTTGTATGTCTGGTCGGACAGAATGTCTGGTCAGGGGTTTCATTTATAAAAAGTTCATACGGAGATTTATTAGTCAGCTTGCTACAAATCATTTAACGGTCTTTGATGTGCAGAGAGTACATTTTTAAACCTAAGCAAGTCCTGCTGCTCTCCATTCCCAAGTGGTTTATATGTTGACTTGTGTAGTTTTATATGCAAAGAGATTAATTAGGAAGCAGAAATCTAAAACTGTGCACAATTTCAAATTATTTTTTTTTCAAAATTTAGTTTGCTATTGATAGATTTTATATCTGGAAGATCCTTTTGTTGTTGTTGTTTGGCTGTAGGCATACATTCATTCATATGTACATTCATTTATCGGTTTATGCAGAGTATTTTAAAAATGAGGCCCCAGAAATATGGCACCCCTGACATCGTATAAATATTTTTGGTTGTCAAATTAAAGGGATAGGCCACCTAAAACTGAAAATTATGTATTCATTTATTACCCTTTCACTTGCCACAAAGCTATTTGAGTTTCTTTCCATTGTTCAAAACATATTTTGGCCAAATGCCAAAGTGAGCAAATGTTCATTTCTGGGTGAAATATGCCTTTAAATGTCATCTACCCTGAAAAAATGCTTATGACAGCTATGTTTTCTGGATATTCATACTTATTAAATGGAAAATGTTATGCTTAAATTGCCTGAGAAAAAAAGAATATACCCTGTACCCTGTTGAAGGTGCTAATTTAAGTGTACAGCATCATTTTGTTGGAGTGAAATATGAGCTTTATAATAATCACATGAGGACCTTAAAACTCATTGTCTTTTCAACATACAGTAAGGGCTTTCTTTATTGTAACATTAGCTACATTTGAAGTATGCACATCTGTCTTATATGCCAATACAAATGATTGGCTTAAGAACCTTCCATTCATATGTTCAATTAAATTGTTATCGGTTATGCAAATGTGCATAGATCTGAATTCCACATACATAACTCTGACCATGCACTTTACACACAATTTCCCCACATACATCTTTGAAAAAAAAAAATAACCCAAGGTTTGATCATTAACACAGTCACAAGAATGGTCCAGTATTTGTTGCCAATATGGGTCTAAAGTAGACCATGTATCTTCCCAAATGAAACTATAAGCAATTAACTATTGATTAGCTTGAGCATGCTGTGTGTACCCTGAAGTGGCTAATGAAAACAAGAGTGTTGACTGTTTTTGTGCTTTCATTGTATGTAAATTGAGTTTTATAAGACGTATGTATAAAGTTTGCCCTGTCCATGCATTATACTTGCATTACTTACATCCTAATAAGTATGTTTGTAAACCTATAATCCCAAAATTCTCTCCAA
Source organism: Danio tinwini (assembly GCA_903798205.1). Classification (NCBI taxonomy): domain Eukaryota; kingdom Metazoa; phylum Chordata; class Actinopteri; order Cypriniformes; family Danionidae; genus Danio; species Danio tinwini. The sequence continues at coordinate 15,297,421 of CAIGQZ010032997.1, forward strand.
CACTAATCTTCTCTAGCAAGATTAAATGTATAAAATGTGGTCCTTTTTTTTGTTATGTGCAACAATTTAAGCACACTGTAATGTCTTGACAAAAATTGTAGTTCTTTTTAAATATCAGTTTGAATGTTAAGGTTATTTTCCATAATTAAATATTTGTTTGGAGGCAGCTTGAACAAGTTTCTTAACGTACAGTTTACTTATTTTCTTGAACATGCAAACATTCTTTAAAGTGAAAACATGTTGCAGTCAAAGAAACAGCTGGTGGATAAATCATTTTAACATTTATTTAATTATTCTATTACAAATATCCTAATGTAATTCTGATTTGGAACCACATGTCTAGTAAAGCACTATCAAAGTGTGTTTGAGAGATTTTGCAATAAAAAAACTGAATGTACTGTACATGATCCTTAGTTATTGCTGTCCAGCTTTATTTTCTTTTTAGATTCTGTGTTGTGTAAGCTTACACATTTTAGAGCTGTAATAATGACATATCAAATAATTCTACAGCTCTGGATCAAATTTTGGAGTTTACTCACTCCAAATGTGCATCCCAAATTGCATACTTATGCACTATTCTACGTCATTTTGTAGTTTCAACACTGTCAGAAAAAAGGGTACGGTAAGGGTACATTTGTGAACACTTGGGGTACAAATGATGAAGTTGTACCCTCAATGGTTCAAAGTAGCACCTTAAGATACTTATATGTACCATTTAAGGGTAAAAAAAAATACAAATATGTTCCCAAATGTCAAAGGGTCCATGTTTGAGCCATTTAAGGCCCAAACAAAGGTACAATCACTTGTGTGAAAAAGGAGCAAGTCAACATGTATGAAATGGTCATTCATTTATGTTATGAGTTGTTGGTTATTTGGAAGAAATGCACAATAAAAATTTACATTAACAATAAAATTATATAAAACATGGCCTTATAAATAATATTATAAATTTATATTTTTGATTTAAGAAAATGTTAACATAAATCCCTATAAATGTGAAGTGAAATGGCTTATTACACAGACCTGTCTTTGATTATCAGATTTAATAAACTACTACAATGGACAAACAAGTATAAAGTACAAAATGTAGACAATAGGAAATAAAGATAACCAGATTGGTAAACAAAGACAGAGTACAACAGGGTAGCATAAATAAATAAATTAATAAAACAATTATAAAGCATAATAAAATAATACTGCCAAAATAATACACCTGAGAACAAATAATAGATTTAAAAGACTAAAAACTGGCCGTTAGATATACACAAGATGTATTAAATATCGTGTTTAAACTAAAATGGAGAGATTGAATCCAGCGGCAGATCCGAGATAGACTGGCCGCAGTAAAGCTGCTCTCGGCGGGGCAGAGAATCAGGAAACTCCCGCTGGCAGACTCCGCATTCACTGCAGCACATTGTCAAAGACATGCTATCTTTGTAAATAAACTGCCGATTCGAGTTTAACACAACTACATTCTCGCCTGAAGTACTCTTAAAACTACATTTTGTGACACATTAGATGAGACTTATTTTAAACCTGCGGGTCTGCAGTGGGATATCTATTAACTTTCGCACTAACAGCCAGCAAATTTGAATTTGTGTTGTCCAATAGGATTTTTGCCCGCGCGGTGCATTCATAATGCCAGCAGATTGTGTGCAACGGTTATTCTCCTAATCTCCTTTAATTTAGCTGTTTCACTGCTGTCCTGACATTCTCGACGCCGGGGGATCTTCTTGAAGTACTCGCAGAAGCTGGAATACGCTCGTAAAGATGAAGCACAGACATTTGCAGGTACGTTTAATGGTAAATAACTTATTGTGAGTATCCGGTGGGATATATTTAATTCATGTTTAACGTTACTTTGCCTTGTGTATGTAGTTAACTATGCCTACCGTCGAGTTACTGGCGCAAGGGGACCATTTTGTATGGTTAACCAGAAATGAAGATATGATTTTTCACATAACATGACCGTGAGACAGAGCTCGAGACACTGACAAAACAGCAGTGAAACGTCCAGAGAAACAGTTCAAACACATTGCGTTTTGTTTGGATAATGTTGTTAAGCCTTTATTGCATATTTATACATTCAGAATTTCCTTAAAGTTGGTAAGCTAACTTTCATGCTAACATCCATGTTCACTGCGGACAGGAATGAACGCCTTTATGTCTGAAACAATATTACGTTAGCTTCTGCATAAGTTCAGTAAAGTTAGAATCTACGAATCTGTTGCTAACTTTACTGAACGTTCTGCATATCACCCGACCCATGTTGATTTATACATTTATTTAGCAGCGTTACATATTTATATAATGTTATGAACGCATGTACAAGAGAGTCCTAATCATCTGTCGTGTCAGATCTAGGTGCAGGTCATTTATCAAACTTTTGAGTTGCTTATTTAAAAGTTTTTTTTTTTTTTTTTTTTTTTTTGCTGTTAACCTCAAGCTCACACCGATCATGACTTTTTTACTTTCAGAAAATGAGGTGGACGAGGAAGCAATAGTGTATTAACGTAAGTACAATCATTCATTACATCCAGGTTTTTGAATTTCATCACTGTTTAAGTTAATAATTAAATCACTAATAATTATATATATTCTTTTTTCTTAGGAATTCATTGTGCAGTCTTAAATTTAATTTCTCTCTTTATCCATGAAACTGTAAGGTGAAGTGTTTTGAACTTGAAGTTTTATGATGGTCATTATTATGGACTTACATTTGATCCAATAGGTGATTGCTGCAATTGGTGAGGATGCATCATCATTTAGGGGGTAATGTGATTGTTCTGCATATCCAGTACAACAAGGTGTGTGACCCTTTTTTAAAAACACCTTGTCAGTGAGATCACACATTTTAAATCAGTTCTCAGTTTAAATTAAAAGTTTAATGTCAGCATAAGCCAAACTGTAGTATCAAATAATAATTTACAGTTATGACTATTGTAAAAACATTAAAATTTTCAAAGCTTTGTGGTAAACACATATGTGCATTCAAGCTTACAACTATTTTTTACAGTGATAACTAAAGGGAAATAGCAACAAAGAATAATAGATAATGTTTTTAGTTAAAGTGAATCACTAATGTCCTTTTTGTTTATTTTCAGTCGTGATGAACCTGACTGAATGCATTCATCAACAGTCTCCAACCAAGTCAGAGCTTCAAGGACAGCTTTACCAGTATTGTGCTAAAGGTACCTGAACTTGATTAAGAAAAAAAAAGCATCTCCATTGGCCAAAGTCTACAAAAAAGCAAGAGAAGAGGAGTTTGCAGATTATCTAACAGGTAATAAATATATATATATATATATATATATATATATATAAATATACAAATATATTATTACATACAATTTACATAATAATAATTTTGCTAGATCAAACCCTTATTTCTTGGATGTGATCATTAAGTGCCTTTTCAAGCTGCATTTAGCAAGTTCAAACCCATGGGCCTTTTATACAAACCCTTTATAGAGAACATTCCTCAATTTTTTTCTTCAAAAAATGTAATTCATAAAAATACATCAATATCTTCTATCTTCATTATTTGTTTTTATTTGATTTTACTTTGCAAAAGATTCTGACATTCGTGAAGCTCTAATTCTGCTCCCCCATATTTTTAAAGAGAAAGTCGATTGCTTACAGTAATTACACTGGGAGAGGTTTGGGAACTGTTGGTTAAACACTTTGTAATACTCTGATAGATGTTAAGCAGTTCTGACAGATTTTGCACTGTTTAGTGATGTCCTTTTTTTCTTTTCACAGTGGGATGATGATGATGCTCCATACCCAACTCTACAGATGGTAGAAAGTCCTCTGCAAAGTGTAGGAGAATAGGAGTTAAAAGGCATTATTGCATCCTTCGCTGTTTACTGTGATTTCAACTCGGCTTATTCACGCTACATAAAGAATGCAAAGGACAAACATCAGCAACTTCCCAAGATGGAGCAACAATTTGAATTTGAACATCAGCAATAATTTGAAGACGGAGATCCAAAATTACAAGAAAAACATCTCAGTGCAGCTGTCAGAGAGAACTTGTATTGCTGGGTCTGCATCAAACAGCAATGCTTGGATCTTTGCATTTACTTTGGTGCATGCGTTTCGAGTCTGTGCATCAGTATTTTGAGACTGTTTAAACTAGCAGCTATAGACATTTCAATAACATTGCTCACATCGACTGAGAAGCACAAGATGAAACAATGCTAAGAATTTTCTCTGCCCAACATCCTTGATGAGATTGACACATTCAGGGTTTTAAATTGGACTGTTGATGTGTGCATGTGTGACTGCTAATGGAGAAGAAACTACACTTTCCTAATGAAATACATTTTAAATGTCAGTACTGAACTGTTTTCTGTGTGGCAAGTTTTTAATACTAGTGTTGTGTGATTCATATTTCCATGCAAATACAGTAAGAGTTGACTTTGAATGGGGTGTTATAAACCAAGACAGACAGACTTTCAGGCCTTTGAAACATACTCTGCTGATAAACTTTCTTAAGATTGTTTAGAAATTTTAAATCAAATGTGTAATACTGTTTGGTCAAATGTGTTTTTGAGATCTAAAGTTATGAAGGGTATAAGTGACTCTTAATGAAATGTTCCAGTTTACTGCTGGAAAAAGATTGCTTTGAGATTCTTGATGCTTTTAGAAAATGTAGAATGCAGTGCACTAGCAAAACTGTACTTCATGAGGTCTAGTGCTGTTTTGGAAAAAAATACTTTGTTACATTGGTAAAAATGCTCAGTGAAATGGGATGTATGTACTGATGTTGAGAACATTTTTTTTTATATTAAGCTTTTTTGCTGTTTCATAAAATGTTTTGAAATGTTTAAACAACTATTTTTTTTTTTTACTTTATGCATCTGCTATGACTTCATGATAGCTTAAAACTTTCATCCTCTGAAAAGGTGACAATGAAATTGTTTTGAATCTTTAAATGTGCGTTTGTGATAAAATGTTAAGGTATAAAGTTACAATTATTGTGCAGTTTGTACTCATGGAAAAAGATTGCTTTATGTTCTTTTAAAAATTATGTAATGTTTAAACATTCATCCTGTGAAAAATGTTGATATTTATTTTAATGCGGTGCTGCCTGAGGGATCGGAGATCATGGCAGTTCAGCTTAGGCTTGCGCCCTTTTCCTTTACACACTGAAATTCTACCAGATTCCTTGAATCTTTTTATGATGTTATGCACTGTTGAAGGTGAAATATTCAAATGTTTTCCCATCTTTCTTTGAGGAAAATTGTTTTTAAACATTTCAATAATTTTCTCAGGTATTTGTTGTGAAACTGGCGATCTTTTGCACATCTTTGCTCAGAAATGACTAGACCTTTTTAAGATGCTGCTTTTGTACCAAATCATAATTACAATCACCTGTTTCAAATCACATCATTATTTAACCAATTTACCTGACCCTAAACTGCTCCTGTCCCAACTTTTTCTGGAATGTGTTGCAGGTCTGAATGACAAGGAAAAGATGTATATTTACAAATGAAATGAAGTTGACCAGGCAAAACATTAAATATTTGTGTTCATAGTAAATTTGGAAATTACTACTTTTTTTTCTTTATCTGTGTTTTCCATACTGTCCCAACTTTTACTGATTTGGGATTGTAAAAGTACACCTAATGCAGCCAATAAACAGATACATTTGATACATTTAAAAAATTTCCATCTTTGCCTCTGTGATGCAACAGTAAGTGGCAGGATAGACAACAATCAAGCGTAAGCACAATTTTAGAGGCGTGAACCTACATTGGTCTCACGGTTCGGTTACGATTATCATGCCATTGATTCGGTTCAATTTGATATCTTTGCATCACAGTGCATTGTTACTGTTTTCCATACACAATTTAATATTTTCTTCACAGCACAGCAATTTTTGTATTAAAATCTATGAATATAATTATATTATTTGTAATACAATTTTGGCCTGACAAACAGTCAGATATATAAACTGTACCATTAAAAACTTAAGTACATGCACAGAACAACATGAACATTTGTAGCAAATAAACAAATATAAATATCCCGCTCGCTTTTTGCGCCTTGTCTAGCGAGCCTTGTCTTTCTTACACCACTATGACTGGTCACGCGCTCAACAGAAAGGGCTGCGATTGGCTCTAACGCTCTGGCGCTGTTCACCGATGAATGACTCTGATAAACGGCAGCGCCGATCACAGCTGATCCATGATAGACGCGGTTGAAAAAACTGCAGACACATGCTCGTGTCTGTATTCAGAAGTATCGCTGTAACAGCCGAGAGGATAGGAAAAGTCAGGCCAGCAGGTCAAATGGGCCACAGTGAGAGAGAGAAATGGAGTTTACTTTCATTTCCTCTATCGCAGTGAAATAGGGGCTTCTGCTGTAATTGGCAGGGAAAGACTGTCCAGCAAACACACACAGTGACCTTTTGCACCGTTTCTGCATTTTTAAGTAGTTGGAGCGTAAATACTCGCTCTCCCCTCTCTCGCCATAGTAGGCTACGGCGACATAGCACATATGTGATAAATGACGTCAATACATAATAACTGCTTATGATTATTTCTGCATCGCAGTGCACCGAAGAATCAATTAATTTTGAGACCCCTAATTAATTTACATAAATCTAAATGCTTTGTTTATAATTTTTTTTTAAGTGTTTTTTAACTTGAATTTAATTTCAGCCTAGGCCTTTTGTTGGGTAAATCTACAGTATCTTTCTGAACTTAATCTTATAATTCATTGATTTAAAATATGACTCCATCAACACTCATTCTTGTCTGCAATATTATATGACTACAAAACTATTAACTGTATTGTGGTTTGAGCCATCACAATCCTACACATGGTAAGACATATTCTGTGACAGCATGGAAAATGATAATGTGTATAAAGTGAGCAGAAGTTATTTATTCAGGATTTCCCCCCTTGAACTTGTTCTTCACTGTTTCTTGCATTGCATGACTGTTTTGATTTATTATTAAAAAGTCATGCAATACAAGAAACAGTGAAGAACAAGTTCAAGGGGGAAAATCCTGAATAAATAACTTCTGCTCACTTTATACACATTATTATCATTTTAGTTTTTTTGTATATGAATAGTCCAACTCCATTAAAATCCAGTATAAATAATTTATTCTGCCAATCTTAACATGTTCTTCTTTCATTTATATGCTAGATTTGTCATCATGTATATGCCAATTCAGCCGTTACAATGTCAAACATTGGACGCACCTCCTGACAACATCGAAAACTTACTTAAACTTTAAAATAATGAATCGCAAGGTGGCTTTTAAGATGTCAAAGTTGCTCGTTGGTTAGAGTACTTCAGTTCAAATTGTATCAAACAAGACAATAGCCATGTTTCCATCCAAAAATGCGAACGAACTTTATGCGCAAAACTGGAATACCTGATAAAAGACATGCGAGTAATGCAGTGTTTCCATCCAATGAGTCAAAGCGAACAAAATCGTCACTTTCTGATTAACTGGCGCCAAATATCAACAGTAAAAATGGAATTTGATGCAGTAGGAGAAGCTGCGTCAATCTTTTCTTCATTTAATAAATGACTTGCTCCTCAGAAGGCAATTCTGAGGCCGTACTCACACTATGTACAGTTGCCTTGAACCGGGCCAAAGCACGCTTGTCCCCCCTCCCGTCTCCCCCGACGGCCCGCACTCACATTACATTCAGGCCTGGGTGCACTTACGTCATTGATGATGCGATGTTCAGTAAGCGCTCTCGCTTAGCACAGTGGAGATTTCTTTAGTTATATCGTTTAAGTCGTTTGATATGCGGTGACACGCAGTCTATTACTTCGCCGAACAGATCAGCCACTTTTGACGCTCGTAAACAATCAGAAAGTCCTCGTGCTGCAGGAATTAGGAGGTTTGCTGAAGCTGCAGCTGTCGTGCAGTGAGGAGTTTGCGTCTTTAATAATCTACGACAGTTTGCGTTCATTGAACAGTACAAATGAATAATTAATCCATATGAAACAGTCCCTTAAAAGTCACGTCTCGCTTTCAGTTTCGGGCTGTAAGCGTACCGCGCCTGAGCCCAAGTGAACCGTACTCTGGCCCACCTCTTCCAACCGGGCCAGGGCCGCCCAAGTGTACCGTGCCTGAGCCCAATTCAGAGCACTCACACTTCTCAAACGATCCGCGAAACGGGCCTGGGCACGGTTCGGATAGCATAGTGTGAGTAAGCCCTGAACGTGTGGTGGCGTTTGTAGGTGTCAGACACGGAGCATAGACACTCTTGATTCTGGATGTCATTAATAATATAATACAATAACACTAATATTTAAACGATAAGACATTTTAGAATGACCAAAACAACATTTCCAATGGTTTTTACCATGCTCAGCCTGCTGGTTTGTCCATTTACACACATTTTTATCATCACATGAACTCTTATAACAAAATCACATTACCCTTTTTTTTTATGCACATACTGGAATTTGTGCAGTAAAAGTGTTTCCATCGTAGTTTATGCACAATGTTTTCTTATCAAATAAAAATGTTATCCCACTCAGTTATGCAGATACATTTTTATGCACATTTTCAAAATGTATGCGCATCATGGTGTTTCCATCAACCATTTTTTTATGCGCATATCCAAAATGTGCATAAAAATAGGTGGATGGAAATTTAGCTAAAGACTTTTCTAAATTCAAATGACATTACCAATCATCAGATCATTAAATTAAATAAATCTATACATTTTTTGTTTACATTTTAATAATGTAAGTTTACATGAACAGAACAGAAAGCATTCTTGCAGAACTTCCAGAGTTCATCAAGATTATTTGGATTCATCTTTAATTCCTCCTCCATTATCTTACCCCAGACATGCTCAATAATGTTCAAGACTGGTGATTGGGCTGGCCAATCCTGGAGCACCTTGACCTTCTTGGCTTTCAGGAACCTTGATTTGGAGGCTGAAGTATGAGAAGGAGCGCTATCCTGCTGAACAATTTGCCCTCTTCTGTGGTTTGTAATGTAATGGGCAGCACAAACGTCTTGATACCTCAGGCTGTTGATGTTGCCATCCACTCTGCCTCTCTCGTATGCCCTAATACTGAATGTAACTCCAAATAATGATTTTTCCTTTATCAAACTTGACTCATTTCTGTGAGAATCTTGGGTCCATGCAGGTTCCAATAGGTCTTCTGCAGTATCTGCGATGATTGGGATGCAGTTCAACAGATGATTCATCGAAAAAAATCTACCTTCTACCACTTTTCCAAATGATCAACTAGAAGTCAAGTTATTATTTGTTGCTCTTACAACTGGGATCGACGACAAGACATTTGCCTGGTAGTGTACATTTTATAGAAGTTTATTTGAATTACCTAAGAACTCAATGCTAATTACATTACCATAAGACATGTTCTTATTTAACAACCAACAATTTTAGGATAAAACAGTAATTATTAAAAATAATGACCAGTATATTCACAATATGATTCATTTACAATCATCTAGAAGTCTCTCTCTTTCTCTCTCTCAATTCAATAATTGCTTTATTGGCATGACAAACATTTTGTATTGCCAAAGCATTTATAGTTTACATAAAAAAGTAACATATGTATATAATAAAAACACAGTACACACAATAGATAGTAGTAGAAGCAGTAGTAAAAAAAAAAAGATATGTGTATATATAATAAATAAATAAAATATAAGTAATATATTATATTATTCAATATATCATATTTATGGTGGCTTGAAAATTGTTCAGGTTGCTATATCTTTTCTAACTGATCCTGATCTCTCTCTCCCTCTCATACATTTACTTCAATTGCCAGTAGATGTCATCCATGTTCTTTCACATTTTGTTTTCTAATAGAGAAATAGCCCTGGCATGGATTCTGTACCAAATGTTCTCTTTAGTTGCAACTAAATTAAGTTAGATTTATTAATATGTTTCTTACAGTTAGCCTTAGGCTACAATGTTATATTTTCCCATCATAATCTTCTTTATATCCTGATACATAAAAGCAGTCTTGAAATTCTGGCCCTGAACTCATTGAATGCCTTCTATAATACCATTTTCTGTCTTTTTATTTTATTTTATTATTACATTTTCAATCAAAACCATTAAAATGTCAAACAAACTAATCAAACTCTCTCATTAGCCTACAGTTAGTTTGTGTCAGAAATATCAGGCCTTTTTCACTTCCCAAAATCGTTTCACATTATACACACAACTAATATAAATCAATAATTTCAATACCTAAAATTAAACAAACAGCTCTGTAACACATAGGCTTTCAGTAACTGTTGATACTCCTCTTGTTTTCTGATAACAAAATATGCTATCTTTTGTACAATATACTGAATAAATGATCATCACTTTAATGCAAATGGATCTGCTTCATAAAACAAAGTTCACGATCTTCACTTTAATTAATCTAAAACTAATGTCTCTGTAATCAAACAGGCATTAGAGCAAACCCACTACATTTCACAGATAACATATCACAAGTCATTTACCTCCTTTAGTAATCTGATATAGGCTAAAGTACAGAGAGGCTGCTGAAGTGTTGTGGTTCATGACCTATTATTGTATGGCTGAAAGCAGACTCCCAGTGCTATTTATCAGCTTCCTCATTGCTACTTATCAGCTTTTCAATTAGCTATTGAACTGTGTGCAGAGAAGAGTCTGCCTGAAAGAGACTGCTGTCTGGACTGTGCATGAATGATAGTGAATGATGCTTATAACAGTGTATGTATGGGTATGTGTGCGCATGTGTGCTGTTGTGTCTGGTGTGCAGTTTATTGAGATTGCAATGTGTTATTCCATAATGAGAATAATTCCATTTCAAGGTTTGCAGTAATAGGATTCAGTTAGGTTAATTAGTGTGAGGATTTTGTCAAAGGTGCTTTAGGGTTATAAAACAAAGAAAGGAAATTGTGAGAATGGTCAATTCATTCTCTAGAGACAAAGGAAGAGATGTGCAGATAGATTAGCATTTATGTTTGTGTATGTGTGAGTGTTATATCTCTCTGTAGTACCATTTCATGCATTATTATTACTATTATTTTATTGATTAACTTAAATGAGATACATTCAATTTGTAAATGCTATTTTAAGGAGAACCCAAATACTAACCATTAAAGGGTCATAAAACACCAAAACACAGATGAGATGTTGACAGTCATATAATATATATCCCATGTCACTAAAAACACTATTAGGACACCTATATTTCACACAAAAAAATTAAATTGGTTGTTTTTGCATTGTTTAAAGAGCCCCTATTATGGGTTTTTGAAATTGACCTTCCATGTAGTGCAGGGATCATCAACTATATTTGTCAGAGGGCCAGAATTTTACGTGAGAGTCTCCTTGGGGGCCGGGCCCTAAGAAGAAAATCAAATAAAAATATAATTTTGGCTTATCATTATGCTTAATGTTCATACTTTTTAATTCTTATACTTTTGCAATTTTTTTTTGACAGATATTGCGATTTCGATTTGATTTGCGATTTAATTTTGTAGTCAAGTAAATAATTCATGAATCTGTATTTTAGCTTCTTACTGAGTGTTAGTTAAAAAA
>CAIGQZ010032997.1:15309738-15330636 GCA_903798205.1 Danio tinwini
AAAATGTCACTAAAATGTAATATTTATACTTCATAATTAAATAGCAAATCAGGCGAATAACTGCAAAAATAACCCATTCAAAAAGCTGGCTACAGGCCTGACAGTGTAATGCTAAAAGAATGTTTATGAACTGATAAAGAGAAAGTTTAATAAAGACTTCCGTTTATTTTAGCCATAGTGCAAATTAAACATGTCTCATATATAAATATTAATATAAGATGGAGCACAGGCTGAAATTTTCTGACAAACTGTTTCGACCGAAATTGCACATGTTACTCTGAGAGATCAAGAGAACTGGCAGGCAGGGATCATATATTTTTGCATTTAGCTGTTTATTCTGCAGTTAGTTTTCAGGGCATATTATTTGCAGACTTTATCAGCCTGCTATAACAGCAGACTGTGCGTTACTCGAGTTTATGTGACTTATGTGAAAAAAAGGAAGCTCTTTATGTCCTTTTTTTTGCTGTCGCCATCCTCACCTGTTTGTGACACAGACCTTACACACCTCATTCTTGCACGGAGAATTCACCTGCTGTTTAGGCGCTGCTTTCCTGAACACAACTACAGCCTCTCACATGACAGCAGGATAAGGCACAGCCTTTCTAGGTTAACAATTCTAGGTTAATATTGACAGCGTGTTTTTTTAAAGTGAATTAAATTATTGGTGTTGTTAAAACTATTATGTTTAGAATTGTGTTGGAAAAAAAATCTTTCCGTTAAACAAATTAGGGAGAAAATCATACAAGAGGGCTAATAATTCAGGAGAACTAATTATTCTAACCTCAACTGTATATTCATATTGGTTCATTGCCCCTTTTTGTGCATTAAAGAACGAGACCTGATTATTTGATTTAAAACATATTTTCTATAACCCCCTTGGACCAAATAATGAGGTCGCTGACCTCCTCCAAGGCTATGATTGATGGGTCCTAATGCAGCACTTTGAGGAATAAGGTTGCTGTGGTTCACTGCTGTATATCTCATCAGACTGGACCGTACATGAGGTGAGGTGATGTGGGAGAAGAAAGTGAAGCACGCTGGGAAATCAGGCATGTCCGTAGATGCCCTATGGTATTCTGCAGCAGAGAGGAAGGGGAGGTTTGTAATCGCTTCTTCTCAGTAATTAAAGAGCGATAGAGAAACAAGGAAATAACACATTGAGGAGAGATACACGCAACTGAGTTTAATCTTTAATTCTGCGTCTTTGTTTAATGAGTTCTCCCTCTCTTCTTTTGCAAATTCACACCATTTGCTCTAGAAACCTGAAATAGGTGCAACAGTCTTTCGTTCAAGGGTTTTCACACTTTATCACACAACTGGAGCGTTTTAAATTCCAAATTAGTATTCATTAAAAGCAAGCATGGCATAAATGTCAGTCACAATTCAGATAAAAAGCTTGTCATTTTCCCTCATCCCTGAACTTTAATGGCAAGAAAAGGACACAGCTCTTAGACATGGCAACAAGGATCAATCATGAAAATAAAAGTAGCATTTTTTTTTATCAAACCTGCTTTTAAAACTGCTTTTAATTTTAAATAATTTCACTAATTCATATACAGTACAGTCAATTTTGAACAGTTTGAAGTAATACATAAAATAATGCATACAATAAAATTCAAAAGATAAAACTATCTTCTCCCTCTTTTGTCCCATTCGAAGCTAATTCAGTAAGGAACATTTGAAACGCTTTACAATCAGGTTAACTACATTAGATGACATGCAATAAATTATGTTAAGGCATCAGAGTGCAGTACATAAGCCATTAACATGGTTATATCACACATGAACTCACCACTTTGTTCTGTTTTGTTTGCTAATCAATCAAAAAAAATAAAATAAATCAAACTACACAATTCTCTGTCTTCAATCATATCATGAAGATTTGTCATTGATTGCACAAGCAGCTACTGTATATGTTTAAGTGGGACATCACGTCTTTGAATTTGTCCTAAACAAACCTTCAACAGAATTGGTTTTACCAGGCTTGTCTCATCATTTATACATTGGTTAATTGCATATAAGTAGGCTACATAATAATTATAGCTGCAATACATATATTATCACATGACATAGAAACATGGGCTTTTTCTCAATAAGCATTTTAAAGAGCCCCTATTATGCATTGTAAAAGGTCATATTTTGGTATTGTGGGTCTCTAACAGGCTGATATGCATGCAAGGTCAAAAAACACTTTCATTGTCTTATAATATGCGTTTATTTTAACCCAATTATCCCAATGACTCCCATATGATTTGTTCAGCGATTAATTTGTTTCCAAACCCCTACTTTGTGTGAGGCTAATCTGCACTGATTGGCTCAATGATCCAGTCTGTTGTAATTGGTCGACTGCGTTCAGCACGAGACAGAGAAAAATGCCCACTACAGTGTAATAACAACGCCACACATTCAGTATTAATACACACAGTGGAAGAAGTTGAACTATTTTGAAAATTCAACCAATCCTACATTGGAGCCTAGGTTATTGTAACAATCATCAGAAAAATAAAAGAAACTTACACAGCACTAGGCTGGCTATACCAGCCTGATCTCACAAGGAAACGTTAGTATTTTAAGTTTTGTCAGTTTAGTGGCTAATTCGTTCAAATTCGTATGAGTTGAGTCGTATGAAAGTTGACGATTTTAAAAAGGAGACGTGGCACCCAACCCTGCCTTTAAACTCAACCATCATTGGGTGATAAATAAATCGTACTAAATGGTACCTTTACCATTTACTAAATCCTTACCTTAAGCAGCTTTATATCATGAAGATTTTAATGTGCTATAAATGCTCTTACCCATTATCAATAAATCATTGTAGATGTTTAATTCCCTTTTACCTCATAATCATGGCCAAAGAGTAATCCAAATGACTATGTGTAGGTCTCTGACAGAATACAAAAGAGAGGTGAAAAGCAGAAATTATATTGTTATTGTAACTGTAACCTCAATCCATCTCATTATGTTTTGTCTTTCTGATATGTTTTCACTCAAACACATACGTACATGCACGCACGTACGCAAAGGGCATGTCACAATCTGTAACAGAGCAAACAAGAACCAATCACTTCCATCTTAGACTTAAAATTACAGCAAATTAAACAATTTGTCAACATTAAAGGTCACAGCACGTAAGCCCATGTGGATAGCTTTCGTATGCATTATTTTCATTATTTTTTTTTCTATGATGGTTATATTTGACTCTGCAACTTAGTTTCATTTCATAGGAAACTTAATAAATAAATACATTTTAAAAACCTCAAAACCATTTGTAGGAGGCTAATACAAAAACAAACAACTTTTCTCAAACACTATCCCAATTTATCAAGAATGTCCAATACTGCATCCAAGTGTCAGCAGTGTCAGGAAAACAACATTAGAGGGCTCAAGAACTTTTCTAATTTGAAAAATCTAATTTCTTAAGTGGATTAAATGGATTTACTTGCATTAGAACAATAGCATCAGAACACTCAAATTGCCCCTCTTTAGTTACTTTCTTCTTTGGATCTGATTGCTTTTCTGAGTCCAATTACACTTTAGCTGTTGTTCATTTAATTAGATGTGTTCACTAAGGAGTTGAACCCCGTAGAACTTCATACATTCTGTGGTGTAAGTTCTTGTTATGAATGACACATCGAGTGACATACTTTGCTGAGGTTAAATTTCTTCATTTTAATCAATTTTAATTTTGAGAACTTATATTGATTCTAAAATCACAACAATCTTGGCTGTTTTCAGAATTTAACAAACCTTAATGAAACATAAAATGTAGTCCAGCTCCGATTATACTTATCTTTGTGCTTTGTTATTATTGATATAAAACATGTTCTCTGCCACCAAATTCAATCAATTACTATAAAATAATAAACTAAACTCTAGTGTCTCGTGTGTGATGAGACACACAAGCCACGTGGCGAGACTTCAGTGTTTAAACTGTTAATTTTGATGTAGACAGAACACTTTTCTATTGTCATTCTTCCAACTTAACACTTAGCAAGACCGGTCTCCATTTGAATGCAAGTCTGCTCTCTGTACAGTGAGCTCACGGGGGCATTGAGGGCACTTTTTTCGACCTGATCTATGTGCGCTTCTCCCCTTACCTCCTTCGATATTCCCCAGGTGCTGGGCACAGCCACATGGAGGGGTAGGTCGAGACCCCCATCCAAGGTGTGTGGGTTATCTGCATTTCTAACGGCCTGAGCCCACACCATCATGGTGGGCCAAGCTGCATGTCAGTACCAAGCGCAATCACTGGTTGAGCCGCACGGTGGCCAAATGTGCCGATGGCCACAGTAGTGGTCCAGGAACGGACCGATGGTTTATACACACAACAACTACAAAGCTTGTGTTATTGGTGCACTGCACCCATATGCCAGGTGGGCCTATTCGGCGGCACTCTTTGCATTCTCAGCTATTTTGGTGATTGGTTTATTTTAGCACAGTATCAGGATCAGTTGATTATGCACATAGACCTGGTGCTCTCATGGCAGCATACTTTTCCAAGAAAACGGAGAGTCCACCCTGGTGCACTCTAGCTAATATAGGTGTGATTCAGAGAAGCCCAGGTCATCCTGTTTGCTTCTCTCAAAACTGCCCATTGCCAGTTGTTTTATCACTGCCTGAGTCCCCCCTCTACATGGATGCGCTGGCTCACAGCTGTCCCCAGGATTTGTGCAATATACATTTTGCCCAGTAAGCCTGTTTGCACAGACCCCGTGCAAGGTCAGGGAAAACAAGGAGCAGGTCTTGCTTTTTGCGCCTTCATGTCCCAACTCTCCTGACGATGGCACCTCATTGATGAATTATGAGCCTATTACGTTGTCTGGTATGTCTGCTTGGTTAACCCGCATTTTGGGTATCTGTGCCAGCTACGCATGATCCCTGCCTGGTGATTCCATATGTGTCAGTCAGCCATGGTGAAGTTACCCTTTCTCAGGTAGACTCGTGTCTTCCCTACCAGCTCACCATCTTTATCATAATGTAGTGCTTTCCCTAAATAGGGCAGGCCCCATGTACATATTGTCCCTAGGTTCCCTCATTTTTTTAGCAGGTGTCCTCCTAAGCATCGATCCCCATCAGAACTGGCACGTTTTTCATTTTTAAACATTCCAGATTATCAGCCAGGCAGGAGAGTTTTGGTAAATTGCTGGTTCTAGTTAATTTATACTGATTAAGCAGTTCAATTGAATACAAATGTCACTTTTAAAGTTCGGTTCAATTTAATACAATACAATATAAGTAGCTGTTAAAGGATGAGAGATATGGGACCAAAACTCAATTGAAGTGAAAAAAAAAACCTTAGGAGAAACAAGCTCAGCCAGGGTGACCAGTTCTTTTTTTTTTTTTTTTGGTCAAACAATGTGTATGCTAGTGCAAAGAGATGTGTCTTTCACAAACATAAATGCTCTTAGTCTCAGAGCAGATAACAATTTCTCCAGTTCAACCAATGAATGACATGACACATTTTAGTGGAGTAAAAAAAAATTGGAATGTTATGAAGTAAAAAAAAAAAAGAAAAAAATACATTTACTTGACAAATTACTTTAAAAAGTTTCAAATTACTTATCTATCTGTATTAATTGTCTTTTGCAGTTCAGTATAATCTCAGCCTTATGGAGATGAAGCTCTTTTGATGAAATCATTGTAATGAACACTTGTGAAGATTAAATAATAACACGATTTCACAGTGTTTGGAAGTTAGAGGAATCAACTATTAAAATCCATTTTTACCACACAAATAAAACTATGATTGTGACTTGCACTTTGCTTTATTCAATGTCTGTGTTTTTTTTACATATTTAACATGGACATTATAGAACTTTTTATGGTTGTTGGTTGTGGTTTCCTATATAGAAACTGACGTGAGCTACAAGGTCTTTAGTCATTACATTACACTAACTCCACTAATAAAAGTGTCAAGCAAATCATGCCCGAAAATGGCCCACTACCATGAAGAACTGCAAATGACACACACACCTCATGAATAATCTTGAGCTTTTTTTCAAATAGTGGGTATTTTTATGAGCAACTGACCTTTTCAAAACCATATGTCAGACTGGGCTGTTAGCATTAATTAACACCATTCTTGCAGACCTAAAATAAGACATCTTACAAATGCTGACATTTGCTGTCTTCAAATTAATTACATTAACCATTAAAACAATAATAATAACAAATGGGTAAAATCTTGCACTTGAAAAGAGTAATATGTTTTGGAAATAAATGTTTTTTCATAATTAGAAAAAAATATACATAAATAATTAGTAAACTATACATAAATTATTTTGTTTTGGAAATGAATGGTTATGAATGTACACTTCTGTAGAATAACATAGGAGTATTGTATGTTTGGTATTAATAAAGGGAAATCATACCAAGAGCAATCATATATAAACAACAACAACGACAAAAATTATAATAGTACAAATGCATTTGCTTGTTAAGGCACATATGAAAAAAAAAGCTAACTGTCTAATGGATCCTTTTCACATTTCTGGGTTTCACAGCAGCGAAATTCTTTGGGCTCTATTTTAACGATCAAGGAGCAAAGTCTAAAGTGCATGGCGCAAGAGCATTAAGGGTGTGTCCGAATCCACTTTTGCTATTTCAAGGACAGAAAAATATGCTTTGTGCCCTGGCACATGGGCTAACAGGGTTGTGCTTATTCTCTCAATGAGTTATGGGTGTGTTTTGAGCATAATGTGCATTAAAACAAATAAGAGTCTTCTCTCTCATTCCCTTTAAGAGTTTTTGTTGCACCATGTCGCATTCACTATTTACATGGCGGACTTTGTAAGTGGAAAAATGGAATGCTTCACTAGAGAGAAAACAGTTAAACAAAACCATCTGCAGCCAAAAAAATAAAGAATGAGCCCCCTCCATTCAGCCTCTTTACTATAGCTGCATCCCAAATGGCACTCTATAACACATTGCACGATGTAATTGTGTACTTACACACTCAGCAGCATAGTATATGAATGTAGTGTTGTCCCAAATGGAACACAAATGTTTTTTTACTAAACGGAAATTCAAACCATTTCCCTGATGATGTTTGACGGTTGCCAAATTAGTGAAATAAATGACCAAAGTACCAAATAACACCTGTCATGAGTATAACCGCATTCACCATCGGGAGGCGGTATAATCACTCTTGTAGGATAATTTTGCTTTTACAATCCAAAATAAATAAAGTAATCCAACATGTGCACCCGGTAGTTCCAACCCTTCCCCTACGTGAGCAAAGCTGCGGTCGTTAAATGCGTGAAGTGTCCATCATTGCACACTTCAATTTACCGGTTGAATGAGTGCATCATCCAGGTAATTAAAGTGCACTTATTATTTTTAGAGTTTTAAGTGTGAACGCACTACTTACACTACTATATTAGTATAAAATACTAACTATACTTAGAATAGGCATAGAATAGTGCATACGTATGCGATTTGGGATGCACCTTTTCTCTTTAGTTTACACTTACTTTTTACTTTACTCCTGTACTTTCGTGAAGTAAGGCAACGTTGGAAACTCACTCCTCTGAAGACATCCATAAGCCTACATATTTAATTTTGTTTGTGAAGCGCAAAGATTTGTTACAAAACTATTTCTAAATTTAGTTCTAATTTCCAGCAGACAAATTAATGAACAATAATAACGAAGTGTGGTTATATGCAAACACACGTCCTATTCTTATGCCCCATAAGGTGATGCATACATCTCCACAACCCGACAGGTGAACAAATCTAAATTGTTTTTATTAAAACAAATATAAATAAGTATATAATAAATAATACTGCTAATCATAATAACATTATACAAATGCACATTTTCATGTATAAACTAAAAAAGCCACACAAGTTGAAAAAGGCATGGAGGTAATGGTTTTTTTATATTTATGTAGAAAATAATACTTTTTTTTTACATTTTAATCCTTTAATTTGTTTTCATATGTAAATATATTTATGTATTACTATACATCCTGTGTGTATTAAGCAATGTATAAGCGTTTTGGACCCGCATAGGTGCATATCAAATGATTTTCAGAAGTTTGGTTCTGCATAGTGCAACACAATTTAAATATTCACATGTCTGAATATACCGATTACGCATATTTTCACTTTCTCTTGGCTCTATTGCTTGCAAAGATTGTTTTATTTCTTCAAAGTCTGAAATCAGCTACCTGTCTTTCCTGTGGCTCATAGGCTCGAGGCTCTCAAAAGCTTCATTCCTCATCAGGCTGAGCAAATACAGCACTAAGATGAGGAGTGAGATGAGATGGAGGGCAGATGAGGCAGAGACTGATCAAAATACCACACTGGGGACTCAGTTCACAGCTAAAACATCCCTTTTCTCATTCTGCAGGTCTGTCTTTCCTCTCACTCTGTAACGCCTCCAAACTTGCAGCTGTCATATGCGCTTGTCAAATCTAGTCGATCTAACGTTAAAATATTGGCAGGGGATACAGGTCCCTCTTAAGTGCAAATTTAATAAACATTTGCCTTCAAGGAAGATGTGGAAAGGAGTAGCAAGGTTATAATGAAAGGAATACAAGATAAATTACCAAAGATATTAACATTTCATTAATGTGATACAAGTAAATAGCATTTTTTTTTTTGTTATATTACTGTTTGATTAATATTTGTATAATAGTTCATTATTATTATTATATTTTATTTGAAAAGGTTTTTGCTAATAATTTATGCATTCATTCTTGGGCTGCACAATATATGGTTTCAGCATCAATATCCTATGTCCGCAATAGTCACATCGCATGATATGTAATGTTGTGTTGGGATTATAGTTGATCAACAATTGAGAATACGTGAGATTTGTGTAGTCGTTGCAAAGTATAACCATAGCAGCGTGAAACTTTATCATTTGTATTTGTTTTAAAGGCTTTTCAAGAAAGTGTAAAGCATTCCGGCACGAAAACGTGGAACATTTGTAACATTAATGAAGAATAATTGTACTGAATTATTAATACAAAGAAGACTATACAGTGTTAATTTACATTTCATTATTCAATCTCTGTACCTAAATACTGTTTGACTCTACAGAATACCATAAAGCATTGTTTATTACACTTTTTTTCTTTGCTCTATTGAAATTATTCTTGCTTGCAATTTGTTTATTTTTTATACATGATTCACATCCTTATAAAAACACCCTAATCAATCTAATTAAGGATTAGGAATGCTTAGTGTGCGGTTTTAATTGATTAATGATATCAGTTAAATGATTAAAAAATATATAATTTTATATATTCACACATATTATATATATATATATATATATATATATATATTGTTAAAGTTTGGCTGCATAAGGAGCCTATCTCACCAAACACACATTTTGTGTTGAGTGGCATCTTTTGAATAGTTTACTAATGGCAGTGAGCTTTTTGCGTGCTGCTTATGCCCCATGGACACCTCAAACTTTTGCCTTTGCATGCTGTGTGCTCATTGTAAAAAAATAAATAAATTCAACCCGAGCAGAAAAAGCATGTTACGTCTTTTTTATTCTTCAATCAAATGAGAGTCGGGGTTTCTGTTGAGGTGACAGCAGTATGTGTTGTCAAGACTTTTATAGATGGAGGAGAGACTAGTTGTCGCTGTTTCAAGTTATCCAGAGCTGTATTACTTTACAAATCTTAAATATCACAATATTATTAAATTTTACAATTATAACAACATTGACTTTTTGGAATGGAAAAGTCCCCTAAATGTGCAACAAATATTTGTTAACTCGTGAGACGGTAACATATGCAACCCCATGTACCTACAGACGCATTTTGCTAAAGAAGCTAAATAAAAGGACATTGCTGGTCACAGTTTGACACAGACGAGTTGATGCAAAACCAGGACTGATGCTGATTGCCTCTGTCCTGGATCTGCGTTATAAACTCAACAAATAGGTTATTGATGATTTAGTATACAACTAACAAGCCAACCTTTTTTTCCATTTGGAAAATTACAGTTATTAAAAATTCTTATAAAATATATATAAAAAATTAAATAGCTTTCATAGCCTGATCTACGAATAAATGTCACATGGTTGTTTGTTTCAGCTTAGTTAAATTTTATTTTTTTATGTTCAATGAGAGAAATCTAGACTGTGTTGGACTTGATCCACTGCACTGAAGTCAGATTGAATATCTGTGGTGGAAAAGCAAGATAGTACAGCACACAAATGATCCTCACTAGCTATGTTTCCATCCATAGATGCAAATAAAATTTATTCACATAACTGGAATATTGCATATAGGGGAATTACCAACCTACATCACACATGGCGTTACAAGGGTTCAACTGTGCATACCGGTTGCAAAAAAAGACTGGTTGCAATAGCAAACATGCCGTGTCGTGCAGTATGATGCCAAAATCGAAAACTTAGGCCAAAAAGTCCAAAAATAGAAAACTTAAATTTTACCGTACACCAAACTGCTTTTAATACCAACCACAGACGTCTTTGGCTAACAGCTATCATAAGAGTTGAATGGAGTGAGGACCTAATTAAAAATGCTCGATTCATACAATGCTCAATTCATTCGATGCTGAATCATACACATTACTCGTTTTGATTGCAGCAATGATTTCAGCAAAAAAATATGGTTAATTAAACTGTAGACACTGCTTAAAATGTAAAAATGTAAGTTCACATACCCTGCCATACAGGTGCAGTTTGCTGTCAGAATGCAGTTGTTTAGCTTGTTGATTTCCCAGGTCTTGTACAGTTCGGTCTTCTTTCCTTGTCTTAGGGTGCTTTCACACTAGTGAATCGATTCATTTGTTCCGAAACAGGGATTAAAATTGTTACATTGTTGCTCTTTGTTCTTGGTGCGGTTCGCTTTCACACGGCAAAGTTTCTAAACGGACCAAAACAGCTAAAACAAGTCACGTGTGAGTAAACTGTCCTCACATTGGTCAGAGTTTCACGGTTTATTATGAAGAGTCCCGCTAAGCAGTCGGGGGTGGTTTGGTGATGTTTGACAGGGTGCACGCGACATGTCTGAAGAGCGAGGAGGGATGCAATGGGGAGGGGTGATAAGAAGGGTGCACGACTTATTTTGAGGACCGGGAGGGAGACGCACGATTTCCGGGAGATTATCACTCGTTTGCTGGCATCAAGAAGTCTCTGTGCATTTGCGGGAGACTCCCGGAACTTCCGGGAGACTTGGGATGTCTGGAATGACCTCCCGCCCTACTCATAATTCTCTCTTCAAATAGCCGTATGCCTATTACATATACATAAAAGACTGTGATATAGCCGGGCTCGGATCGTATCGCTTTTTCACTACAATCGATCCGCTCCAGGGTTTGTTTCAATTGAGCCGAGACCACCTCATTCAGGCGGTCTCGGAGCGATTGCTTTGGCACGGATCCGAGCGCGATTGCCCTGTTCACATATGCCAAACGAACTGCGCTAACTGGGCAAACGCGCCAGGTTCTGGAACAAACGTCTAGGTGTGAAAGCACCTCAGACTAAGCAGAACCTCTGTTTTTAGCACTACAATGTTTTGAATCTGGTAATCATGGAACATTATTTCTTGCACATGACTACACAGAACAAAATTGTTGGCATCCAAAGACTTGTAGGCCTTTAAACTTCTCTCTTGTAAAATCACTTGGCGTTTCAATGAAATAGTTGTATATTTCGGGCTGGATGCTTGGCCATTTCGTCTTATCCAATATTCATTGGGAGGGTGGTATCGGAAATGGACCTGTCAGATGAACGCTGCTCACTTTAATGTTAATTATGACGAATAACTGTGCTTATCACTGGGTTATAAGATGTTATAATACGCTGAATGCATTATGTAAATAATATATATAATATGTAATCAATATAACTTATCTCTAATACAACAACAAACTCTGTACTGCATCGGATGTGATTTCATCACTGTAAATTCTTGCGCTCCCGTTTTTTTTTTTTCTGCAACCTCGTTGTGCGCACATCCTGAATGTTTACAAACCAGTAATTTGTCTATAAGACATGTGAATAAAGCAGCGTTTCCATCCAATTAGTTAAAGAGAACAAAATTGTCACTTCCGAACTAACTGGCATCAAACATCAAAAGTAAAAAAAAAAAAACGGAATTTGCTGCAGTAGGTGAAGCTGCATGAATTGTTTCTTTATTTAATAAATGACTTGCCCTTCAGAAGACAATCACGACACACAATAAATGCGTAGTGGCCTTTGAATGCTTTTAATTATTCTGGAGGTAATTAATAATATAATAACATTAATATAGAAATGTTTAAGGTGTTTTAGAATGACCAAAATAACATTTCAGATGTTTTACAGTGTGCTCAGCCTGCTGGTTTGTCCATTCACACACATTTTTACTATCCTATGGTCTCTTATAATAAAATCAGGACTTTTTTTATGTGCATACTGGAATTTGTTCAGTAAAAGTGTTTCCATCTTAGTTTATGTGCATATTTTCTTATCATGTTCTTATTATGTACATGTTTTTTATACGCTTTCATCAACCATTTTTCTGGATTTTTTTAATAATTTGAGTTATTTAGTCTGCCAATATTATTGTGTATATTCTTCTTAAGTGTGAAGCTGCCTAGTTCTTGTCATATGACTCGTGGTGCGCATTCTGAAAAGTTGCAATGTTTTCAACTCGTTGCACTTGGAAAATGCAAGTGTGGCATACTATTTGAATTAACACACTTGAATGCAGACAACTTGCTATATCAGACACGCACATTTCACAGCCCCGTTTGTGGTTGAATTTAAATGAACCAAATACTTCACTCGGGTTGATCACAGATGTTCAGTGTGCCGCATATGTTCAAGGGGCAGTAAAATGCCCAGATCTTCTATAGCAGTTGCTGAATAAACAGAAGATTTAACACTGATTCAATGTCACTAATAGGGTTGGGTCCATAGATGATTGAAATCGTCTATCGCCGATGGCCAATAGACATCACGATGCTGAGCTGGCATCGCTATCCTCTGCCCTGCCCCCGTCGCAGCAGCAACCCGCTCACAAAAAATACACACGGCCCATTTACACTAATACGTCTTAATTTTAAAATGACATTTTAGAACGAAAACGATCCATGTCCACACTGCCGTTTCACCTAGCATTTCTGAAAAGCCCTCTTCTTCCGCACTATAACGCTAAAAACGCACATCACGTGACCACACACACACACACACACTCTGCAGCGTATGCATCTGACCTCCAGAAGTCAGCGGGTGCTTTGAGCACAAAAACCCATAGAGCAGTGCACGACAGACAGTTCATCAAGGATGTATCGCTGGATCGTGTCTCACTATAGTTGTTAAATGTGATGCTTAATATTGTCTCTCTCTAATGACTCTTCAATCTTTTGAATCAATCAGGTAATGTCACAGCGACAGTACACTACTTTAATCTTTCACTTTCACGCTTGTACTTAGTAGTTTTAGCGAAAACCTCAGATGCTGTTGTTTGATTTCTGTTGGTTGTGCACCTTTTTTTACCAATCAAGTTTGTTGACGCCATTACAGTATAACGACACAAATCACTTTGCCTATTTATGCCAGAGTCCTGCAGAAAAATTAATTGACATATGGTAATTTGTGTGTAACTTATCTTTATTTATTTATGATTTGGTTATGGGTAAAACAAAGACCATGCAGGTCAGGTAGTTACAAATAATTTGTTATGAATTAATTAAGTATTCATAAATAATTAATTCACTGCCTACGACGACGATATCATCGTCTATCGCAATGTTTCTTATTAGACATTGTACAATGCCAAATTGGTCGACACAGCCCAACCCTAGCCACTAATAAACACACCTACTACAAAACAGTATATGTATTATCTGAGTTCTTGTTAGAATTCTCCTAATAATAAAGTATATAATATTAAAATGTCATTGTTACTTATTAGAATACTATGGAATATAAGTTGCATGCCTCATTCTCTATAAGAAGGCACATCATGCCACAAATGGATTTATTTTAAACACTCAACTGAAGTTATCTTATAGCAAAATATGCTATAAAATGTGGACTCTTGATGTTTTATGGTGTAGCAGCAACACAAATTCATAGTTCACCGAGAAGCTATGCAAATGTATAAAGGTAAAGTTGGTTTTATATTCGAATATTCAAACATTCTTCTTAATAGTATAACTTCAGAAAAGCATTCTTTGCAAATTTAAATAGAGAAATCATATAAGCAGCCAATGACTATCAAGTACAACATTGTTCACAGTCAATTAGATACGTGTTAATGTTGTTTTGAAGTCATACTTGCATGCAAAGTAACATGGTAAACAATATAGAGACTTCTAAATGAACGAATGTACGAATATAAAACCAACTTTACCCCTATTGCAAATGTTGCACCCCTGAAAAGGGGAAATACATGCATAATAATCAGACATAATCAGACACAAACTCAAGCTGGTGTCTGCATGTACAGTTGTCTTGACTGTAACACACAGTGTAGTTCTTTCTTTAAAAATGATTACATAATGACAAAAAAATACATTAACACATCAAATTATAACAGTATGTTTGAACCCAGAGTTAGAAATTGTACCCTTTTCTTTAAAGTATCACTCTAAATTAAATCTGTGTCCATTCACAACTGTTATAAACCATGTCCTTGTGAAAATACTTTTCCAGTTCTAATAACTAAAATCAGCAGTAACTGTTTTCCACATTTTATGGACAAAAGTGCCAGTTCACTGATAATATCATCAGTCTATTACAATCACAAACTCTTTTGTATAAAACACCCACTTCCAAATAACAATGAACCAAAGTACTTTTGAACTAAGTTTAAAGATGCATCTACATATCACTGTGGTTAGCATGTACAGACCGATTAGCATCGTTAATGCCAATATCTCTACATCAGTTTTCACATACATTCACAAAAGCATCCGATCACATGATCATCCCTTTACCACAATTGTGTGTATTTAATACATTTAGGTCATATCTGATAAGGGGGAAATAAACATATAATAATCAGACACGAACTTGAGCAGCTGTCTGCATGTAGAGTTGTATCAACAGTGACACGCAGTAAAGTAACAACGCCTATTATCTTTTGCTCTAGATTTCCCCCTAGCAGACATTCCATTAATTACACATTACTCATTTTTTGGAGGTTATTTCATACAAAGAGCAACCCTATCCAGCTGTGTAAATCATATGGATTTGAACTTTTCTTTGTGTTTATATTTTATGAATCCATTTTTTTTCAGTAGATCGCACTATGTTTTTTTTTTTATTCTTTTAAAACCTGATTTAACACATTTTAATCTGTTTTTAACCATTTTTATTCTTTGTTGTTTTTATTTTCTTATACTGGTCTCTTTTATTCCTGTTTATGTAAAGCACTTTAAATTACCATTGTGTATGACATATGCTATATAAATAAACTTGCCTTGCCTATGTTTTAATGATCATATTGATCTTTTAACCACTACACAAACAGCTGTTATTACACCATCATGAGTTCATTCATTCATTCATTCATTCATTTTCTTTTCGACTTAGTCCCTTTATTAATCTGGGCACGCCACAGCAGAATGAACCGGCAACATATTCAGCATATGTTTTGCGCAACAGATGCCCTTCCAGCTGCATCCCATCACTGGGAAAAAAACATCCATACACACATACACTACGAACAATTTATCTTACCCAATTCACCTATACCACATGTCTTTGGACTGTGGGGAAAACCGGAGCACCCGGAGAAAACCCACACGAGGACGGGGAGAACATGCAAACTGTATATTGTATAACTTGACCAACTTGACAACTCTGACCAATGTTTGCCCAGAGAGACTGTAACATCATACATCAGTTTCTGTGAGGAGTTATGCATCCCTACCAGGACCTACTTACCATTTAACAATGATAAACCATGGTTTACACCAAAACTTAGACAGCTTCGTCATGAAAAAGAGGATGCCTACAGGAGCGGGGACAGGATTTTATACAATCAGGCCAGGAACACACTGACAAAGGAGATTGGTGTGGCCAAGAAAAGCTATGCCAAAAAGCTGCAAAACCAGTTTTCTGCCAACGACCCTGCATCAGTATGAAAAGGCCTGAAAGACATCACAAATTATAAAACGCCATCCCCCAGTATCAACAGCAACAAACATCTTGCAAACGAGCTGAATATCTTCTATTGTAGATTTGACACCTCTGACCAGACACCTCACACCCACCCGGATCATCTCCCTACACAGCCATCAACACCTCCAGCCATCTCCCTCTCCCCCCCTGCACTTCAGATCAGTGAGGATAATGGGCATCAGATTCTCAGTAAACAGCCATCAACACCTCCAGCCATCTCCTTCTCTACCCCGGCACTTCAGATCAGTGAAGATAATGTGCGTCAGATCTTCAGTAAACAGAGGAGACGAAAAGCACCAGGTCCAGATGGTGTTTCACCAGCCTGTCTAAAAAAACTTGTGCGGACCAACTGGCTCCCATTTTCACACAGATCTTCAAAAGATCACTGGAACAGCGCAAAGTTCCATCCTGCTTCAAACGCTCCACCATCATCCCAATACCAAAGAAACCAAAGATCACAGGATTCAATGACTACAGACCTGTTGCCTTAACATCTGTGGCCATGAAGTCATTCGAAAGACTGGTGCTAGCTTATCTGAAGGACATCACTGAACCTTTGCTGGACCCCCTGCAGTTTGCCTATAGAGCAAACAGGTCTGTGGATGATGCAGTCAACATGGGACTGCATTATATCCTAGAACATCTGGACAAACCAGGGAACTACGCAAGGATACTGTTTGTGGACTTCAGTTCTGCCTTTAACACCATCGTCCCATCACTGCTCGAGAACAAACTGACCCAGCTGTCTGTCCCTAGCTCTGTCTGTCAATGGATCACCAGCTTTCTGACAGATAGACAACAGCTAGTCAGAATGGGCAAAATCACAGCCGACAGCCGCACCATCAGCACTGGTGCCCCCCAGGGATGTGTTCTCTCCTCACTGCTCTTCTCCCTGTACACAAACGACTGCACTGCAAAAGACCCCTCCATTAAGCTCTTGAAGTTTGCGGATGACACTACTGTTATCGGCCTCATCCGGAACGGTGACGAGTCTGCATACAGACAGGAGGTGGAGCGGCTGGCTTTATGGTGCAGATACAACAACCTGGAGCTGAACACGCTCAAAACAGTGGAGATGATAGTGGACTTTAGGCGAAACCCCCCTGCACTCCCCCCACTCACCATCATGAACAGCACTGTGGCTGCAGTAGAGTCATTCAGGTTCCTGGGCACCACCATCTCTCAGGATCTGAAGTGGGACATTCACATTGACTCCATTGTAAAGAAAGCCCAGCAGAGACTGTACTTCCTTCGTCAGCTGAGGAAGTTCAACCTGCCACAGGAGCTGCTCGTACAGTTCTACTCAGCTGTCATCCAATCCATCCTCTGCACTTCAATCACCGTCTGGTTCAGCTCAGCTGCCAAAACCAACCTCCGTAGACTACAGCGAATAGTCTGGACTGCTGAACGAATCACTGGCACTACACTTCCTACACTTCAAGAACTGTACTCTTCCAGAGTGAGTAAAAGGGCTCGTAAAATCACTCTGGACGCCTCACACCCAGCACACTACCTGTTCGAACTGTTACCGTCTGGTCGGCGCTACAGAGCACCAAGCACAAAAACAGCCAGACACAGGAAAAGTTTCTTTCCTCAGGCCATCTACCTCATGAACAGTTAAATATTCTCCTACTGTGCAATAAACGTGCAATACTTTCTCATACGCACTTGTACACAGCACCTTATAACCTGTATATTTACAGCATATCTGTACATACAATTTAACATCCAGATCTTTTTGACTAACTGCATCTCTGTTTAATGTTTATTGCCTTTTCTTTTCTTGTATTTAATTTTGTGTTGTCACTCGTCACTTTATGTACACTGAAAGCTTCTGTTGCCAAAACAAATTCCTTGTGTGTGTGAAGCACACTTGGCAATAAAACTGATTCTGATTGTAAGTAATCTTTAATTCCAAAGAGAATGGTATTAACGGAGGTCAGAGCCAGCTGCTAGTGGGCTGTATAAACCTGGAGTTTTTATTTATTTAATGTCTTGTACATGAAACAGAGTTCAATATTGTACTTTATGAATGTCTACACTTACCCCAACCCGAAACCCAACCTCACAGTAACCTGTTGTGTTGTATTACGGTCTACACCACAGGTGTCAAACTTAGTTCCAGGAGGGCCGCAGCTCTGCACAGTTTAGGTCTAACCCTGATTAAACACACCTAATCAAACTAATTGAGCTCTTTAGACTAGTTTGATACATACAGATAATTGTGTTGAAGCACATAAATTGTCTAAAAAAAAGTGGACAATAAACATAAAAATATTTTTTGGGCCTGCATTGGCTACCCCACATGGGACTCACAAGTGTTTTTCTGTTGGATTGTCCTGCCCACACTGTCCCAAAGTAAACCCACACTTACCCACAGTGGGCCCACATGGCATGTTTGCTGTCTAAGGGTGCTTTCACACCTAGACTTTTGTTCCGGAACCTGGCGCGTTTGCCCAGTTAGCGCGGTTCGTTTGGCATATGTGAACAGAGCAATCGCTCTGAGAGGCTCGATTGAAACGAACCCTGGAGCGGATCGATTGTAGTGAGAAAGCGAAACGATCCGAGCCCGGCTATATCACAGTCTTTTGTGAATATGTAATAGGCATACAGCTATTTGAAGAGAGAATTATGAGTAGGGCGGGAGGTCATTCCAGACATCCCAAGTCTCCCGAAAGTTCCGGGAGTCTCCCGCAAATGCACAGAGACTCCCTGATGCCCGCAAATGAGTGATCTCCCGGAAATCGCGCGTCTCCCTCCCGGTCCTCAAAATACGTCGCGCACCCTTCTCATCACCTCTCCCCACTGCATCCCTCCTCGCTCTTCAACACCACCAAACCACCCCCGACAGCTTAGCGGGACTCTTCAAAATAAACCGTGAAACTCTGACCAATGTGAGGACAGTTTACTCACACATGACTTGTTTTAGCTGTTTTGGTTCGTTTAGAAACTTTGCCGTGTGAAAGCGAACCGCACCAAGAACAAAGAGCAACAATGTAACAATTTTAATCCCTGTTTCGGAACAAATGAATTGATTCACAGGTGTGAAAGCACCCTAAATGA
Source organism: Danio tinwini (assembly GCA_903798205.1). Taxonomy (NCBI): domain Eukaryota; kingdom Metazoa; phylum Chordata; class Actinopteri; order Cypriniformes; family Danionidae; genus Danio; species Danio tinwini. Next base: position 15,328,910 of record CAIGQZ010032997.1, read on the forward strand.
AAGTGGATGATAAATATGAAAAAACATTATATCCTGAATAAATCTGAATATTTCAGAAATGAAGGCTAGAGGACACATGCAATATGGAATTTATATTCTCACACACATGCTCACAAAACACAAACCCAGCTGTGTCTGCAACATTTGTATAGAATGCAGCAGTTAAAATCAGCCACAACTGTAGATAATACATACGGAAAAGAGAGATCTAATTCAAACAAATAAACAGATAAGACTGCAACAGAGAATATAGTATTTTTTTTAAATGGTCATAAATTCATTTTTTTTTTATTTGTTTACCAAAATAAATAGCATCCAACCACAATATGAATCTGTTAAATGAAGTATAAAGTGATGTGACACGTTTCTTTCAAATTTCTTGGATACAGTGGTGCCACAGTTTCAAACATTAACACTGTCAGCGCCAAATATATATTTAAAAAAAACTACAACCTTGTAAAGTACATTGATTTAGTCTGTCATAATGTATATATGTTCATAGATTTATAAATACAAATTTATTTGCAAAAGTTGAACCAACCAGAGAAATTAATGGATATTCATGCCCCATGTACTTGAAATACAGTAGTTAACATTTAAAGTGGATCAAAACTTATCTTCTGAGTTATCCTAAAACGATTCAACACCCATTCTTGTCTTAGGACAATTTTGAAAAACATTTTGATCCACTTCAAATATTGACTACTGTATGTGATCAAGATTCTATCTAAAACTATCATTTCTGGATGATTTTCTCTAAGCAGCAAGGCAGTTTTCTGTCCTTCACACTATTTAGACCCAAATGCAAGTGATTTATTTAAATTTTCATACACAAGCTAAATGTAAATGTAACTTAAATTTACCCACAAAATACAGGTTGGGGCCACAAAGGGAAATATCCATTGGGTCTCACATAGGCTGACCCATATGAGACCCACTTGGGTTTTTCTGTGGGCAAGCCCACTGTGGGATTGCTCACAGAAAACCAACATTGGGGCCGCAAAGGGAAAAATCCATTGGGCCCCACATAGGCTGACCCATATAAGGCCCACATAGGTTTTTCTGTGGGCAAACCCACTGTGGCATTGCCCACAGAAAACCAACATTGGAGCCCCAAAGAGAAAAATCCATTGGGCCCCACATAGGCTGACCCATATGGGGCCCACAGGGGTTTTTCTGTGGAAAAGCCCACTGTGGGCTTGCCCACAGGAAAACCCGTGTAGGCCCGAAAGGGGAAAATATTTTTGGGGCCCGCATGGGCTACCCCACATGGGGCCCACATGTGTTTTTTTTTGTGGGATTGTCCTGCCCACAGTGTCCCACAGTAAACCCACACTTACCCACAGTAGGCCCACACTGGCATGTTTGCTGGGACTACACCACCTAAAATCTTCCCACTTGCGGCATAAGTCCCTCCCACTTGAGGTCACCCAACCTACTTTTGTTGTAATAACTCCCACTTTGAGGTCTTTGGGCTGCAGTGATACCTAGTTTACTCCAAATGTTGCTCTATCTGAAATCATGTGCTGGTGATTTACTACTGATTACAGAACTGGGTTTAAGCTGCGGTCACACTAAAACTTCAGCTTGCGAAATTCTGTCTTACGGCTCTGCAAAAAGGGGCAGGATTAAACAAGATAACTACGCATTAAAAAAGCAAGCGATTGCTCCATGTTTTAAATTTCTGTTCAGAGAGGTCATGTTTTGATCATGGATTGGTCTCATGC
>CAIGQZ010032997.1:15331036-15343150 GCA_903798205.1 Danio tinwini
ATAATTTATATATATATAATATATATAATTTTCCCCATAGGTAAACATAAGCAGTTTTATTTTCCCTGCTACATACCACTCTTCTGTTATTTGTTTTTGCTTCCTCTTTGAATATATACAAAAAAGCTAAATAAAAACCTTACTGGCCACACCTGTATTCATCCATCAAATCTTGCCCCATGCCACACTCTGTGCATTGGATCCAACTTTGATTTTAGGGATCATGAATGTGATCTTTCTTTTAGTTGTGTTTAGTCATCATACTTACACTTCACAGCTATCCTCTTCCAAAGCAGGTCATGTCCTGTTTATTTCAAGTTGTCAAGTTGTTTATACAGCACCTTAATCGTGTATGGCCATACACCCAAATCACTTCACAATCAAGAGGGTGGGGGGGCAGGGTGATATGGTTGTGGCCTATTTTTTCTATACTTTTTTTTTTTATTTATAGATAAAGCTATACAAGTGACAACATACTGTATGAGCCTATGTTATTGAGTCTGTGTACAAATGGTCAATTTTATTTATAAACTAACTTAAACATTTGCACTACACTTGCACTAATAAACCAAGCCGTTTTCTTTTAACTGTGCTCTTTTGATCTTGACAGATCTTTTCATCTTGATGTATAAACATTTTTCAATACTTAATTTTTTTCAGCCTTTTAATCTTTGGCAGTGAATTGCTCTGACTCTTGCAAGAAGTCATTCACATCTTTATGTTTTCAAGGAATATAATTAGCTTTTTGCTACTGATGTCGCCTTCATATGTATGCACTTCTCAACTCAGAATCAAAGCCAGAGTTAACAAAGTTGATGGATCTGGTTCTTTGTTCTGTTCTGTTTCATACTACTCACATTCATACTGATGATCATAAAGTTCAAGTTTAAATGTAGTAGCCTAACTACACTAGTATGTGTTTTGTGGCACATCTTTAATGGTGCATTCACACCTGTGAATCGATTCTCTTGTTCTGAAATAGCGATTAAAATTGTTACAATGTTGCTCTTTGTTCTTGATGTGGTTCACTTTCACACGGCAAAGTTTCTAAACAGACCAAAAGAGGTAAAACAAGTCATGTGTAAGTAAACTCACATCACATTGATCAGAGTTTCATAGTTTATTTTGATTAGAGTTCCGCTCAGCTGTCATGCATTTTTGAATTTATGAGATGAGCAATAAGACATTATAAGCGAAAAGCTGTGCTTTCATTTTAATGGTGACACCCACAGACGTCTTCACCAAATATAAATCTTGACTTATAAAGACTTTCTTATACATAGCAGTTGGCTTATACATCATAGGCTTTAGATTATAATAAATAAACCAAGACCGCAGTTCAGTCAATTTTCCTAACAAATAAATAGTTCTTGTTAATAGTTAACATGCTTGCAGTTTCGTATTTGACATGAAATGCACACCCTACTTATAATTTTCTCTTCATATTGCCATATATGCCTATCTATACATATCTATAAAACACTGTGATATAGCCTGGCTCGGATCGCATTGCTTTCTCACTACAATCGATCCGCTCCAGAGTTCATTTCAATTGAGCTGAGACCACCTCATTCAGATGATCTCGGACCAATTGCTGGATTCACATATGCCAAACGAACCGCGCTAACTGGGGAAACGATCCAGGTTCCCAAACAAAAGTCTAGGTGTAAAAGCACCCTAAGACTCTCATGAAAATCTTTACTATAGTAAAACTGTAACTATGTAATAGTGTCTAATAGTAACTATGTTTTTTCTGTGTGTTCTGTGGTTTTAAAAAACATGGTTTTGACACTATGGTTTACTATAGTAAAGTTGTACTAGTATTCAATTCAGTTGGGCCTGACCATTTCTTCTCTGGCCAAACTTCTTGTACAGAGCTGCGGTCTAGGCGTCGGGGGCTGGAAAACGCTGGATGAAGCTGCAGGTGTGAGTAGGTCACTGGCGAGTGCTCAGGCTGGCCCACAGGATCCATGCGGAGACTTGTCTGTCACTGTCATTTAGGTCTCATGCTCTCCACTCCTCCACGACCACCACAGCATCTGCTCAGGATACGTCCTGTTCCAGGGTTATGGAGACCTCTAGAAGTGCTCTGTGGTTGGCATCATCTCTTCACAAGACTTGGATCACCTCAATGGCGCTGCACAATCCCTAGAGACCTCGGGATGAGTATCCTCAGGAGGAAATAGAGAACAAGGAAAACAATTAGCATAGCTGTTTATAGTGTTTTTGAACAAGATATATTAAATATAAGTGCAAAAAGACGTGCTATGAATGAAAGTAGTAGTTATATAAACAAACATGTAAAGCATAGGAGTGTTTTTAATGAAATATCTGGTGCATTAAGACAGGAGAAGTGGGTCCTACAAGTGATTTGACAAGCCCACTCATCTGCATGGAGTGCTTTACCAAAAAAGATAATACTATTATAATATGTAGTAACCATTTTTTTTGTTTGGTGCAAGCCATGTTTTTTGTACTACGGTTTTGCTATAGTAATATTGTAGTATTAGTACTCCAGTAAAGCAATAGTAGTAGTGTAGTTTAAGAACCACAGAACCAAAGCAGATTTTATTACATTTATCAAAAGTTATGCCATAAATTAATAAAAAAATAAATAAATAAAAAAATTTTAAAAAACAACAACAGCGTTAAATATTATTTGGAAAATGTGTATGATTTACATTGAAAAAAAAACATTAATTTTTATAAGAGTAACATTAATTATAAAAAAACAAAGCATGCACCAACAAAACTGGCGAAACATGCTATCGACATTACTTGTAAATACAATTGTGTAGCTCTATAAATAAAAATTACAGATTATTATTATTATTATTACTATCTTTAATGATTATTATGACGGCAATAAACATCTTGCAAACGAGCTGAATATGTTCTATTGTAGATTTGATACCCCTGACCAGATACCCCACCCCTGCCCTGACCATCTCTTTACACAGCCATCAACACCTCCAGCCATCTCCTTGTCCCCCCCTGCACTTCAGATCAGTGAGGATAATGTGCGTCAGATCTTCAGGAAACAGAAGAGAGGGAAAGCACCAGGCCCAGACGGTGTTTCACCAGCCTGTTTGAGAATCTGTGCTCACCAGGTGGCCTCCATTTTCTCACAGATCTTCAACAGATCACTGGAACAGTGCAAAGTTCCATCCTGCTTTAAACACTCCACCATCATCCCAATCCTAAAGTAACCAAAGATCACAGGACTCAATGACTACAGACCTGTTGCCTTAACCCCCAGGGGTTGAAGACAGCGTATACGCATTTTGACAGGTCTTCAACTCAAAACGCTGAAATGAACTTAAATTACACTTTCAGTTTTGATCATACAGAGAAGATCAATACATCAATCGAATCTGTTAAGTGTCTAGTTTTTATTGTGTACACTCACAATGACAACAAACTTGTGTGCTTTTGCAAAATAAGGATAATAAAAAGTGTAGGCAATCTGTCTTTTCTCTCTCCGTGAACTGTTTTTAGAAACGCGTCAGTAAAATGCACTGAAACTCAGCAAAAACAAAGCACACAGACATGAGACACATATCTATATAAAGCTTAAAGTGTCTACTTTTAAAATGCAGCGAGTGCATGTTGAAATCAAATATTGTTTGATAAAGTAATCAGTATGAAACCAACGCTATGTCTAGTTTCACAGTCTGAGCTCATTAGAGTTAATGCTACCACGCCCACAAGGCTTTGTTATTACAATTGTCTGCACAAGACGCACACAACAGACAGACTGGTCAGAAAAAACACGTCATTAAAATGAACTGAAACTCTGCAAATACTCAACAAAGAGGCATGAGATATATATCTATAGAAAGCTTGATATGTCTAGTTTTGCATTAACCAATTCAAGTCAAAAACAAATAATCTATTTTCATGTAATCTGTATAAAAGTAAGGACTGATACAGATTCTCCTGTCGACTCATTACAGTGAACGTGATCCATGGCATAAAACGACAAGCTTTATTATAGTTAGTTACTTTCATTTGAATGATGGCACGATACACGACTGAAGCATGGTACTGAACAGTGACGAAGAATTTATCCTCAGAGGAAGAGCGCACGAGACTCTGATGACGAGCGCATACATTTTGAAGAACATCTATAGACCCATATATATATATATATATATATAAATATATATATATATATATATATATATTTCTTCCTCAGATTCTTTCTTGAAACTCTTCCCTCTTAGTCACATACCTGTCTGATAGCTCATTATGCAACTCATTATGCAGGTCTTTGTCTTCTCAGGTGTGACTCACTGCATTAGTAATGATAGTTCACGCATTCAAGACCATTTTCACTCTGAAAGTGACTTAGAAAATTTAATTCCATACATTGTTTTCTGTGAGCAAGTAAACAAGATGATTTTCACATCATTTTGAAGCAAAACACTAGGCTACAAGATCCAGTTCTCAAAAGTATTGTGGACAAATGTTCTCTATGTGTTTCACAGCCTTGTTTCAGTGACTTCAAAATTTTAGTTTTTCACTAACCACGCATAAACATTTCTTTCTCAAAAACACAAACACATACAAACATGTTGCTTAGGTATTGTTGTAGCCCAGCTTGTGCTGTGTACAGTGTTATCCCACTTTAGCCAGTAATACATTTTTAAAATACTGAAAACAACACAAATGTCAGAGCATGTCAAAACTTGAAGTCATTTGAAAGACTGGTGCTAGCATATCTGAAGGACATCAATGGACATTTGCTGGACCCTCTGCAGTTTGCCTATAGAGTAGGTATCACCAAACTTGTCAAGTTCTTTCAAAGGCCAAGGTCAAGGTATTCATAGGTATACTTGAAACACCCAAGCAGGTGTGTTAAGGCAAGTTGAAGCTAAACCCTGCAGGGCACTAGACCTCCAGGAACAAGATTGGTGACCCTTGCTATAGAGCAAGCAGGTTGGTGGATGATGCAGTCAACATGGGACTGCATTATACCCTACAACATCTGGACAAACCAGGGACCTATGCAAGGATTCTGTTTGTGGACTTCAGTTCTGCCTTCAACACCATCGTCCCATCATTGCTCGAGAGCAAACTGACCCAGCCCTCTGTTCCTAGCTGTCTGTCAATGGATCACCAGCTTTCTGACAGCTAGTCAGAACGGGCAAAATAATATCAGACAGCCGCACCATCAAGTGCCCCCCAGGGATGTGTTCTCTCCTCCCTGCTCTTCTCCCTGTACACTAACGACTCCACTGCATCAAGCTCCTGAAGTTTTCGGACTACACTTCTGTTATCGGCCTCATCCGGAACAGTGACAAGTCTGCATACAGACAGGAGGTGGAGCGACTGGCTTAATGCTGCAGATACAACTACCTGGAGCTGAACACGCTTAAAACAAAGGAGATGATAGTGGACTTTAGAAAAAAAAAAACCTGTACTCCCCCCCCACACACACACACTCACACACTCACCATCATGAACAGCACTGTGGCTGCAGTAGAGTCATTCAGGTTCCTGGGCACCACCATCTCTCAGGATCTGAAGTGGGACATTCACATGAACTCTATTGTGAAGAAAGCCCAGCAGAGGCTGTACTTCCTTCGTCAGCGGAGAAAGTTCAACCTGCCACAGGAGTTGCTTGTACAGTCCTACTTAGCTGTCATCCAATCCATCTTCTGCACTTCAATCACCGTCTGGTTTGGCTTAGCTGCCAAAACCGACCTCTGTAGACTACAGCAAATAGTCCGGACTGCTGAACGAATCACTGGCACTACCTTTCCTACACTTCAAGAACTGTACTCTTCCAGAGTGAGTAAAAGGCCTCGCAAAAATCACTCTGGACCCCTCACACTCAGCATACTTCCTGTTTGAACTGTTACCATCTGGTCGGCCCTACAGAGCACTCAGCACAAAACAGCCAGACACAGGAAAAGTTTTTTTTTTGCCTCAGGCCATCTACCTCATGAACAGTTAAATATTTCCCTACTGTGCAATAAGCATGTGCAATACTTTCTCATACACACTTGTACACAGCAGCTTATAACTTGTAAATTTATAACAAATCCGTAGATACAATTCAACATCCAGAGCTGTTTTTCTAATTGCATCTCTGTTTAATGTTTGTCGTCTTTTTTTCATATTTATTTTCATGTTGTCACTTTATGTACACTGGAAGCTTCTGTAGCCAACAAATTCATTGTGTGTGTAAGCACACTTGGCAATAAAACCGATTCTGATTTGTGTGAACAAACCACACATCTCCATTTGAATTAACAAATTGAATGCAGAAAACTCCAGATACGTGAACAGCCCCTTGTGTTGACTTGGTATATCAGACACTTCCCCGTTTGTGGTTGAATTTAAGTAAACAAATACGTCACTCTGGTTGATTAAAGATGTTTAGTGTGCTGCATATGGCCAGGGGGCTGTAAAATGCCCAGATCTGCTATAGCAGTTGCTGAATAAACAGAAGTTTTAACTCTGATTCAGTGTCACTCATAAACACTATGTTATATTTGCCTCTATTATGATTCTATGACCATTGCGTCACATTAACTTTATTGTTCAGCAGTATGGACAATATTGTAATAAAAATGTTTTACAAATATAACAAAAATAAACAGTCATAAGCAGTTCAGTGTCCATCAGTCACTGTGGAAATCTTCCTCCCATTGTGAGGGTAGAAATGCTGGTCTCATCTGTTGTCTACAGGAGCAGATGGAGGCTGGTGATGTATAGTTTTGTGTGCTCTGCTCTGCTGTGCTGAGGGGAGCATCATTAGTACTTCCTGCCTCTCCCATCCGTCATCGTGGACAGGATGGTTTGATTGACAGCTACGCTTCTACTTCAGTGCAGCTGAGAGTGGTGCTGTATAAAGACATCTATCCTGAAGCAATCACATTTCAGGACATGCAGAGCCTGGATTTAATGCACCACCAGAAGGGGGTAAGATCATCTCTTCAAAAGCACAGAGACCTATTTCAAATAGATGCCTTTTATTTCATTCACTTTGAAATTGTGTGAAATGGACATACCTCAGAAAGGACTGCAATTTTTAGCCAGAATCTATTTTTCCAGTGTCCACTTACGGACACACAAGAGCCTGATAGGACCCCATCTGGTCTCTCTCTTTTTTCCCTTATTCTTTTTTGCTAAACGCTCTCTTAGCTGGGAAGATGGACAGTGATAAACACTGGGTGGGTGCCAGAAATAGTCAGACTCCATTTTAAACTCTTGACTGGCATTGATGAGGTGGAAGGCAGACAATTCAAAAAGTCATGATGGCTAAACCGCAATTTTAGACCTAAGATCTATGATTGCAGGGATTTTATATCCCTGTAGGAAATCCCTGTCTGAACAAATAAGGGTCTCAGAGGCTTGACTGTTTCATGAGGCACATTTACCTAATGCTTCTATCATCGCCTATGCACTATATAGCAAAGATAGATTGTTCAAATTATTCATCATATTAGTTGTGCTCTAGAACACAAAACAAAAGACAGATTTTAGCCCGAGCCCGAAAGGTACATTTTGATTGACAGCTTTATAAAGCCTGAACCCGTTTATAACCCTACATTATTCAAATGTGTACATGCACACAGCTCTTTTGCCTTTTTTCAAGAATGAGTCATTTATATGTTTTAACATAATTTATTCATAACAAATGTAGGCTATAGGTCACTTGGAAGTTGGAACAAATAAATAAAATAAGTTCTCTGTAACATTGTAACATCTCATCACTCTAAATAGGCCAAGGTACATAGACTTAGCCTTTAAATTGGCCAACACAACAATAAAAATAAGTGTCTTAAATTATAATAAATTAGAAATGATGATGGGTATTTGACAATAACGAAATTAAGATAAAGGCTCTGCAGGAATTGTTTCGCCACTTTTCTTCACAATCTGACCTTAAGGCAACGATGAAGCTAAATATTAAAATAATACCCTAATGCCAACATTAGCCTATAAACTCTGTCTACATTATGATTTTATGGTTTAATTAATATTTATTCATAATTTAAAAACCCTTTACTCACCAAGATTAGGCTACGTGTTTTTGTGGAGGAACATTATTGAATCCACTTTAAATGGCTTTAGAGTGGTCCTGCGCTCAGGATGGTGTGTCCAGCAGCACCGAACACCCTTTCACTGCTGATCTGGCTAATTTTGCAATTTTTGGCTAGGATTGTTTGTTTATCTTTTACCAGCCAAGAACATCCATTTAATTTTCCATGACAGCAGTTTCAATGTAGCGAGTGACCTCGTCATTTTCCCTGTCAGCTTGCTGTACATACATGGCTGTTTAGCTCTCTACTGTAATATGCAGTGTATGAGTGACCATTGAAATACCTAGGCGACTAGAATGACTGTTCTTATTGAACTAGCAGCTGGCCTGACTGCAGTCAAAATTCACTCTTTTTGACTTCTCCATCATCATTTGTTTCACCTTTGTGTTGTAAAAAAACATTTTGATTACTTTCTCGCGCTAATCAAAATGCATCACATGACTGTTCATTTACTGCGCAAGCCAAGCCTGGCCCAACCCGACCAGATTTCTAAAATGATAGAAATAAAACCCAAACCCGCCGGGTCCCGGCAAAGATCTTCAGCTCTAGTTCAGAGTGTATTTTTAAGGCTTGATTGTGTTAATGGGGTGCAAAGCAATGTATATTTAAGCTTCATTTATATATAAATATAATATATAATCACGTTTTTTTTTTCATATGTCTTTATTATATACTGCTACTCAGCTAACATGAAATCGACTCGTATTTCCTAGTTCCTCTGAAAGGTTAGCTTATATAATGTGCTGTGATTTGTGGATCGGCTCCACGTCACCAGGAAGCACCATGCCTTTACTAGCATGCGCTTTGCCTCTGCCTACTGTCATTCAGTGTAGCTGCAACAGTTTGAGGCTGAATTAGACAGAAAAGACAAAATGAAGAGGACACAGCTAAACCTCATGCCTGCTCTCTAAAAATTGGACAAGTGCCTTTTGTATATACATTCAGGTTATAAGCATGTGTAAGTTATATGAAACATTCACATATCTTTTGTGAGAATGCATAGAAAGCGGCCGCATAAAGAGACTTGCAGCGCTGGTTGTAGCTAAATTGATAATGGTGACACAACATTACCTGTTGTTTACATCCTTGTTTACGTTCTTGCTACAACATACAATTAATGCTAGAAACTATGCATGTAATAGATCAATTTTTACAAATAACAATATTTACAGGTTGTGGCAATATCCACAGCTTCTTCTATTATGGTTGGAGCTGCTACTTCTTTGAGGAGATTCTAGCCAAATCCAGCACTAAACTGTGGGAGATTCTGGAAGCTGTCCTTTGTCAAATGCTAGAGCTATATCTTTATTGTAATTATCTTGAACATAATTAACATTAAATTGTAAGCACTTCTCTCTTTGTGTCGTGTCCTTTAGAACCCCAAATACAGAAACAGAAAAAGCTCAGTGAAAATAGCAGCGTTTGGACAGCATTTTAGGTTTCTCTGCTATAACATTACTCTGGCCATGCCCCTTTGCTGCACGGGGTGAATGCGCGTTATCCTGAAGGGTTAGCTTTGTTAAAATAACTTTGTAAATGTCTCTTTTTGCATTGAACTTTGAGCGCATTACATTCAGAGATGTTGTTTATGTTCACACAGCTACATTACACTTTATTACTTACACTATACATTACATTTATTTATAATAAATAAAAATAAAAAAAACTCCATGGACTCCATGCCTGAACCCAAATAACTTCCACTGTCTATATTTTGAGATAATAATAGTTTGGAACTCATAAAAAAAAAAAAGGAACTCAGAAGTGATTTTCCTTTTGAAAATGTAGTTCCCAGCATGCTTGGAATAAAGCAAAATTTACCCTGAAAACCATGCTACATACAACAGCTGCAGTCACTCAATACATTTTTTGATGTATATTCTTGTATTCAATACTTTTAAGTCTTCCAGAGTGTGAGTCACGCAACAGTATACCTTGCACTGTAAATAATTTCCAGAAATTAACTGTAAAAATGCTACAGTAAAAATCTGTTACCTGGTTAACAATAGGTTTCCATCCCACCAATCTGTACCAGATGTATAAACAGGTTAAGATTTTGCCCAAATTTTTCCTTGTTTTAGCCAATATTTATTTCAAGTTTGTAACTTTGTAATGACATTGTGTGTGACTCATCCTGCAACTCCACAACATGCATCAAATACTCATTGGTAAAGTTCTTACTTGTTGTTATTCCTCACAAATGTTACGTGAGATCTTATTCCTTCGTGTTTGTCTGTTGTCTGACGCAGCCGAGAGAGCCGCTGCCAGGCACGTGGAAACGGTGGGCGTGAAGGACTAGCCTTAAAGGCGCAGTACACAAAAACAGCTAGCTTCTGCTAAATGCTTCAAAAAAGGAACTTATGACATGTATAATAAAAAATCTGATGGGTGTTTTTAGATGAAACTTTACAGACACATTTTGGAGACACAAAAGACTTATATTAAATCTGGAAAAAGTGGTAACCTATGTGCCCTTTAATTCATTAGATGTCTTAGATTCCTGGTTTTGCTAAAGTTGTAATAGTTCATCAGAGCAACAGTAACTCAAACTCCAGCAACAGTAAACAGACATATAAAATACACCCTTTTTTTCTCTTGTGGGTGCTTGTGGCAATCTGCCATTTTAGTACAATCATTAAAATGATTGTTTGTAACTTGTGTCACTGAAAGTGTAGCAGGCAATTTTACAAAAAATATGTTTGTAATGCATTACCTCATTAAACTATATGCAATACAGTACTGAAATTACATTACTTTTGTAATGTGTTACCCCCAAAACTGAACATCAGATATACCTTTTATCACCAATTCCGCCAAAAGTACAATGATCAGAGGATTAAAGTTGATTTTAGCCTTGAAATCATAATAGATTTTTTTCAAACAAACTAACATTGCATTTGAATTGGAATGGCCTTCTTATTTCTAAACATGTATAATCTAAAATATAATTTGTGCTAATTATACTCTGTTTCCAACTGTAGCTGCATCTGTTTAAACTACCTTCCTTTGTGTTTGCAAGTTTATAAAAGAGATAGAGATAAAAGAAAAGCAAAAATTACTAAAAACAAAACATTGTTGAGGCAAAACATGCACAGGCACTGTGGTACAGGCAGGAATTGTTAACCAGTTTGAGCAGGAGATGCTCTTGAATACTAAAAAGTGTTTTGGCTATTCACTGCACCAGGGATGTCAAAGTTATTTCCTGCAGGGCCACAGTTCTGGAGAGTATATATTCAACCCTAATTAAAAACACCTGATCCTGCTAATCAAGTCAATCAGTTTTATAATACAGTATAAAAATAGGTGTGGTATGTTGGCGCAAGGGTTGAGCTGAACTGTGGAAGTGACCATTGAGGAGTTTAGTTTGACTAAACATGTAGTGGACATGCTGTGACAAAAGCATGAAGATGCCATCAAATAATGAACAAACAATATTGCACAAAAAAAAAAAAAAAAAAAAACTATCTCAAATTTTCATTGATGCATACAAACAAAGTGTAAAAATAACCACCCGCATTCAATATATCACTGTTCTGGCAACACACACACACACACACACACACACACACACACACACACAGCTAAAAAGTATTCATCATTTTAATTTATGAAATAAACATAGTTCCAGTCAGGGCCAAAAACGTTTTGCCAAACCTGCCTATGGCTGGTGATGTTAAAAAAAATGTATAGCTATTATTTTTTGGACAGGCCATGTAACTCTTTTTACAAAAAACAGGCAGTTTTAACTACTAATACAGTATCTAATCAGATTTACAATGTTTTTGTTAATCGATGTTGAACATTCAAGAAAGAAATTGTATAAAAACAAACATATTAAGAGATCTGTTAATTTTATTTCTCCAGTGTCTTTAGTAAATTAATTCATTTTATTGACTGATAGGCAGACAGTCAATCTAACAATTACTTGTATTCACACACATTCTGATTGCAACTCATGGTTGAACAATTACTAAAACACTATTATATACGTAAAAAAAAAGTTCAAACAAGTGTGTGTGTGTGTGTGTGTGTGTGTGTGTGTGTGTGTGTGTGTGTG
>CAIGQZ010032997.1:15348349-15358555 GCA_903798205.1 Danio tinwini
CTCTCTCTCTCTCTCTCTCTCTCTCTCTCTCTCTCTCTCTCTCTCTTTCTCTCTCTCTCTCTGACAGTAAATAATATTTTACTAGATATTTTTCAAGACACTTCTATACAGCTTAAAGTGAAATTTAAAAGCTTAACTAGGTTAATTAGGTTAACTCGGCAGGTTAGGGTAATTAGGCAAGTTATTGTATAATGATGGTTTGTTCTGTAGAAAAATAGCTTAAAGGGGCTAATAATTTTGACCTTAAAATATGCTTTTATTTTAGCCTAAATAAAACAAATAAGACTTTTTCGGAAAAAAAAAAACATTATCAGACAAACTGTGAAAATTTCCTTGCTCTGTTAAACAACATTTGTAAAATTATTAAAAAAGAAAAAAATTCAAAGGGTGGGTAATAATTCTGATTTCAACTGTGTGTGTGTGTGTGTGTATCACACGATCACTTTTTGTCCAGTCTATTACAAAGGGAACCAATTGCACCAGTTACGTTTCCTCTAGGCAAGGTTGCTTCTTTCAAGTAAATGGTAGCATGCACGCTTTTTATCTGTCCCGCACATCACATCAACTGTATTCACCTGCTTTTTTTGTTATTTTTTATCAGTCGTGCTGCTTCTCGATTCTAAGATCACTTTTGCATGAATATTGGGCCATCTTTATTGTTGAATGCTGCTTTTAAGAAAACTACAATTTAAAAATATTTCCAACCAGCCAAAGTGGCTAGTAGAATTGGCTGTCTAACCCGCCACAGCTGAAATGTAACCACATTTGACATGTTGTCGGGTGTTAATGTCAAGGCCTGACTGCAATAATAAAAAAGTCTATCAATCAAATATGTATGGGAAAGGTCTATATTATTAGTCAGATTATTACTATTTTTGGGATTAGCTGTAATTGATATAGTTGATTATAATAAATTCTGTTCAATTATTTAAACGAAAATTGAAAAAGCTCACCACATAAAAACATTAACAGGTAAACATTAACCTAAAAACATTTAACAGATAAAGCGAAATCTGCAGTAGAAAAACCAGACCTGATTTTTTTTTTTTTCTGAAAATACTTATTGTACATGATTATTTGTCATAATTTATTATTCTGTCTGTAAAGACCAGGGGTTTTCAAACTGTGGGGCGCGCCAGCGCCTATTAAGGGGGGCACGAGACATTGAGGCGTGCACTCGAGTAAATTATGATGACGATTTCTAACTATCAGGCACATGTAGCGTTTCAGTAAAACATATACAAATTTAATGGACCTGGTGCTTTTTTTAAAATGAATGACAGTGAATGAAAGTCAAACCGGTGAGTCGTCTGACAAAAAAAAGTGCCCTTCTGTGTCAAATCAGCAGGATGCCCTTCTGGATCTTTTACTTACTTCAAAGACACTACTGACTACACTTACATGGATATCTGTAATCTAGTTATTTGCCTTAATTGACAAGAATATAATTATGTTTACGTGAAGTGCTTTCATGTAAGAGTTTCATGTAATTGTGGGTTACTTTAACTGCAATTTGGCATTTCATTCATGCCCCCATGACAAACTGGGGTATTAGACGCAAATAAGGAGTAAGGACTGGTGGAAGAGTGTTATGGAATTTAATAACGCATGCCAAATGGAAAGAAAAAACTTCCGCATTTGGCGATAAGTCCTACATGATAGTAATAGTTGGATTGCAGTGTTTACTTCAATAATGCTAGTAATATATGCATACTCCACGTCTTAATTCCATTTTATTTTGTTTAGTTCAGTTGTGACTTTGCGAAGCAGCATTTTCTGTATGTACATACATCAAAAACAAGTAGGCTATGGCTCACGCTTATTGACAGTGGAAGATGGTTGTGGGTGAAATTGGCTAAACTTGGGGGTGGGGGGTGTCCTAAAAGTTTGAAAACCCCTGGTATAGACTTCTCCTTTGGGGCATTTACATGATGAATAAATAAATTGAACTTTTTTACTTTTCTTGTTTGTTTGTTTCCAAACCAATAAAAACTGCATGGCTTCTGTTATGACAATGTGATGTAACAAAAAAGACCTGATGACTGAGGTGAGGTAACTGACATACTAGCCTAAAGACCAAATAAGCAATGCATTAAACATTTCTGTTCACACTTCTTCTCATTATACTGTAAATGTTATTATTGTCTGTATAATTAGATGCACTATAGTTTGGGCTATTAAATGTAACATTGTAATATATTCTGCTGAAATGAACAAACGTGATAAAAAAATGATGAATGAGACTCAAAGATCAGAGTTAGTAAAATGATCTGAATGTCTCATATACAGTAGTGCTCAAAATATTATTTACTAGGGACAGTAAAGGACAGGAGGTTTTATAGTTCATTATGCTTTAAGGCTTGGTCACACTAAATATAAATGATAATGAAAAAGAAACCCAGTGTACCCAACAAGCAATTTTGTGTTAAATAAGCGTCTAATAGACATCTAAACGTAGACAGCTTGGCTAAAACAAGGCTAAACTTAAAATCTAAGAATAGCCCAAAACTAGACTAGTGGTCAAATAGACAAATTAGACAGACTTTATATGTGTAGCTAACATACATATTAAACACTAACACTAACATATTAAAATGTTTTGTATTATTATTATAAGCATGCACTGCAGGTATGTCAGCTACTTTTTTGGCATCTCAACAGTGTTTGTGCTCTGCAAAAGAAAATAATGACAACTTCAAATTAATAATAAAATTGGCATCATCATTATTGTTCATGTCGCTTTTTATACAAGTTCTATAAAGGTATCGCTGAAATCATGTATAATAATTTGCATTTGGTTTATGATACATGCCATAAGTTGTTGACCAATCCAAAACATAGTATAGGTTCTCGGAAAAGATGGGTTTAGAGTAGACCTTTAAATCGCATTATCCTCTGAAAATAAAGCTATAAAAGCTGTCACTGTGAAAGGTAACTGTGGCGAGGGGGCGTGGCCGAGAGCCGTGGGATTGAAGGCAGGTGCGCGCCACATGTTTATCTCATCTGTGGCGGGCCTCGTTTCGCTCCCACGGCTCTCGGCCACGATAACCTTTTCAAAAGTAATTCATATGTACTTTTAGGTACTAAAACAATCAGTTTAGGTACTTTTAAGTACATGTAAAGCGCACCTATTTTACCCCTTTTACAAGAGGTAGGATAATATTTTGGTTTCTTCTTAATGTGTCTGTAAAGTTCAACTCAAAATACCCGTTAGATTATGTATGATACAATGTAGAATCTGCCCCTTGGTATCTGATGAGAATATAGCTGGCTTTAAATCCAAATGAGTTGGTTCTCCCCACCCACCGTTTCCATTTTCTTGTCTGCTTCTCATGTGTTATGTCAGATAAACAGCCGTCAGTGATAGAAACAGACACAAGCTATGTTTCCATCCACATATTTTTATGCTCAGTTTGGATATGCGCATAAAAAAAACAAATGTGTGTGAATGGACAAACCAGCAGGTTGAGCACATTGTAAAACGTCTGAAA
Source organism: Danio tinwini (assembly GCA_903798205.1). Classification (NCBI taxonomy): domain Eukaryota; kingdom Metazoa; phylum Chordata; class Actinopteri; order Cypriniformes; family Danionidae; genus Danio; species Danio tinwini. The sequence goes on from CAIGQZ010032997.1 coordinate 15,351,841, forward strand.
TGTTGTTTTGGTCATTCTAAAACGCCTTACCGTTTAAGTTAGTTGTATTATATTATTAATGACCTCCAGAATCAAGAGTGTCTGTGGTCTACGTCTGACACCTTCAAAAGCCACCACGCTTTCACTGCGTGTCAGGATTGCCCTCTGAGGTGCAAGTCATTGATTAAATGAAGAAAAGATTGCCACAGCTTCTCCCACTGCATCAAATTCAGTTTTTACTGTTGATATTTGACGGCAGTTAATCAGGAAGTGACAATTTTTTAAGCTTTGACTCGTTGGATGGAAACGGTGCTTTATTTGCACGTCTTTTATGCAATAATCCAGTTTTGCGCCAATCCAGTTCATTTGCAGTTTTGGATGGAAACATAGCTACAGATGAAGCTGAAATAAGGTCCCAAGTCAAAAATACCAAGTAAGTTTATTTGATGTGTTTGTGGTGGAGTTTATTCAAGCCTTTCTGAAATGATGAGTCACACAAATGCCGTTTGCAGTACACACACACACACACACACACATGCATGTTTACGCCCATGGTGAATATAGTGGTTACGAATTTACTTAACAATTTTACACTAACATGCACTGTTTTGAAATCTTTTTAAACTTCTCGAATTAATTATTGAGGTGCAGCTAATTACAGAGAGTTGTAACATATGTTTTAATCCCAGTTTCGTTGCAAAAAATGTTCTGTGGACATGTGTATACATGTTATTATGGAGACATGGCACCTGTCAATCAATTCTGTGACCGGGGAAAACTGCACTCTTACGTCACGTTGCAGTGGGCCTCAAAATCACTGGGATTTGGATCCTATTTTAACATAAATTAAAAAAAAATTGACTTATTGTGTTTATATCACTCTAATATGACAATTGACACACTATAATTTCACACAGTTCTGTCCAAACAGCTCACAAAAGTGGATTTTTATCATACAATGTAAAAAATGCAGGGTTCCACACAATTCATTCATGTTGTCCCAACACAAATCGATTAAGTGAGCTTAACACTTTTAACAAATTTATGTGGATTGAACATAAAAAAAATTAAGTTGTTCCATTGAAATCTCAAAAATTCTGTTGTTTCAGCTCATTTTAAATAAGTAGTTTGAATGTGCAAAAAATAATGTTGTTTTGAGTGTAGGTGCCCTTTAAACTACCAATATATACACTTTAGGAAAAAAAAGTTTTTAAAAGATACCACTCCAATGACACATTTGTACCTTTGTTTCTGAGATTGATATATTTGTTAGATTGCATCGCTATTGCAAAATAAACTTTGTCATTGCTTATGCCGAATCTCACACACACGCACGCACGCACGCACGCACGCATGCACACACACACACACACACACACACACACACACACACACACATTTTCTCTCTTTTAAGTAACTCTTCTCCAATAACTGTCCTCTAACCTTTTCAACAATTCTATATTTCGTTTTCCATTTCAGTCAATTCTCTCTTCACGCAGACTGAGACCTTGTTACTGTTTAACAGCACACCTGCATCCTCTAATTCTTAGCCAGCATCTAATTATGAACTACTCATCTCTCTGATTCCACAATTGATGTCTGCCATAAAGAGGCAGTGGTACTGTACAACACCCACAATAAGCCTGTGTCACCCTGGGAACCGATAAAAGCTGTGGTTCAGCTGAAATGAGACCTTTGAAAGTAGTTTTAATGTTGAAAGTGCAAGACTCTGCACTTTTTTTTTTTCTAACACCAAGAGGTTAAAAAGCTGCTTTTCATTGCATTTCGGTGCAGCTCAGCACTCCAAGTGTATAATATGAATTAGCTTGGGGGTTACAGGACATGACATTTCACAAAATGTCATGTCCTGCTTATCCAGGCATTCAGAAAGCTGTGAGGGTAAGTTAAAGATTACAGTGATGCTGTTTAGAGTCAAAGTTGCCCTTTTAATGTTTCATCACCTTTGAATTATAAGTTTCTATCTGTGTTCTAAATTATTTTGAGATATCAAGCTCCAAATTTTTTGAATTCCATATACAGGTAGCAACCAATAAGTGTGTAACAGTTCTCTTTCATACATTAACATGACAGAGACCATAAATGTACTCTGAATGTAAATTATCAAAATTCTCTTAAATTTGCAAATTGTGGTAACAAAAAAAAAAAAAAAACCTGGGCAAATGCAGGTAGAACCTTCTAATTCTGTAAAGCCATTTTTTTGCTTGGAATTAAAAGGTTCTGTTTGGCATTCTGAATGATTAATTTGCAGAAATACAATCAGTCTGCTTATTAATTAATTAAAAAAAAATGTAACATATAAAATATTAATACATTAAAATATAACATTTATTTAATGTTTTCAGATGGATTTTTATTCTTGTTCAAATTAAACATACAATGCTGTGTTACATATTTTGTCCAGTGCAGATGTTAATTTTATGTAATTAATATGGTCATATTTATTGAATTATATGCCCCATTAATTAAATTAAGTATTTTCCCTTTAAGGCTTAATTACAAATTTAGACTATAAAAGAAAACAGACAATGAGCAAATTAGTTGTTTAACAAAGTTGTATTACAAAGAAAGCTGATCCTGACTGGCCCCCGTACGTGCATTCGAAATGCTTATTGGCTCACAGAAAGAACCTTGTAGAGTCAAGCTAGAGTTCAACTTTGTAGATAAAGCCTTTCTTGTTTTGTTTTTTTTTTGGGTTTTTTTGATAAAAAAAATCTTAAAATGTCAACAACTTATAAAACAAAAACATAACAATTTAAATAAGTTGTAATTTAATAGGAGTATGTGAATATCTTAATTTTGACAAAAAAATGTCAGATAGAACCTTATAATTGTAAGGTGACGGTTGATCAGAGCACTGCATTATTATATTTTGTAAAGTCAAATATCTATAAGAAAACAAGTAAAAATCAATCAGTCATCCAAATCAAAACTCACTGGCTGACCTTAGTTCAAAACAAACAAACATATATATACAAACAAATATATATATATATATATATATATATATATTTAATTTTTATTTTTATTTTTTTTTAATAGCAGCACAATAAGGCTACACGGTGGCGTCTAGCCAGGTTGGACCAACACAATTCCTTCATGTTGTCCCAAGACAAAAGACTAAAACATTAACTTTGTTTACACATTTACATGGACTGAATATAAAACAAATAAACTGGCCAAAGAAATTCAAGAATTGTGTTGTTTCAGCTCATTTTAAACAGGTAGTTTAAACAAGCAGCAGGAATGTTTTTTTAAGTGTATCAAACTACCAAAATGACAATAAAAGTAAAATTTTCAACATCAGAAGTCAACAGAACAGTGATCAAGGTACCATAATGCAATTCACAACTGTAAATAAACGAAAGACACTTGTGAATCGCAAAATACAGAATCTGTTCATTTATTACAGTGGAGCAATCTTTAAAAAAAAAAAAAAATCACTGTAGGTGGTTGGTTAAACAGTATTCATCAACTTTGACCAACACCTAATAGGATTTTTTTCATAAATATATTGCAAATAAATCTACTAATGATGTGTGAGTCCCGGTGTTATTAACGTCATTATATTGCCCAAATTTGTCTTTGAGCTTTAGTTGTACAGCAGATGTTGAAAGAAAAAAGAAAAACTCTTGTCGGCTTTCAGAGGATTACAGCATGCAGGCTTCAATCAGGTCTGCTCCAAAGAACAAATTTACTGAACTTACGCCTCCACTACGCCTTTAGAACTAACAAATGTGTCATAATTAAAAGCAAACGCATGTTAAAAATGCTCATTATAAAGACCTCTGGAGGCACGAATAATGACATTTCCTGCAGCTCTCTGAATTAATGCTTTCAGTGTGCTTAAATTCAAGCTTCTTGCAGCATATTTGACATTTGAGCTATCTAGCTAAGGTTTTAAAGGGTGGCTCAGTGGTTAGCACTGTCGCCTCACAGCAAAAAAAGTCACTGGTTCGAGTCCTGGCTGGGCCTGTTGGCATTTCTGTGTGGAGTTTGCTTACTCTGCCCATGGGAGAACATGCATGGGTTTCCACTGGGTGCTCTGATTTCCCCCACAGTCAAAGACATGCTGTATAGGTGAATTGAATAATCTAAATGTATGAGTGTGTGTGTGTGTGTGAATGAGTGTTTGACAGTACTGGGTTGTGGCTGGAAAGGCATCCGTTTCGTAAAACATATTCTGGAATAGATGGCGGTTCATTGACGACCCCTGATAAATAAGAGATCAAGCTGAATGAACGAGTTAAGGTTTTATGCTGCTGGGTATTATCTCTGTGTTGATGGAATCTTAAAAGATGTGTGCATTATTGATCACTGAAGTGAGTATGCTATACAACACTGGCAAGCTGTACGTATAATTAATATAAAAAATAATCAGTGAAGCTCATTGTTAATCTATTTATATAGTATTTGTTGCGGTGTAGTGAGTTTATTACATAAGAGAGATGACAACAAAACCCTGTGAAGCCTGTTAAAGATGCCCTTGGCTTTATGATCAGCTTTTGTTTGCTCATGTTCAGCATAGGACATAGTGGTGCAACAGTATAGCATGTTTCATTTCACATCAGAAAGTTTGGTAACACTTTATAATAACTACTATGAATCATTTACTAAGCATTACCATCTAGTGAATTCATTATTTGTTAAGCATTAGCTCTACATTAATAAGCGTTAGTAAGCAGTTTATAACTGCAGCTTCAAAAGCTGTATTCTTGACTTATAACCATGTTTATAATGTCCTTAACAATTGTACTTTCATAATTTGATAATGACTTATTTTTCATTACTAAATTCAGTATTGCATTATTTACAAACCATTTGTATTTAAGAGTAGTTGGTGGCTTTTCGGATCATTCAGAATGAGTTAGTAAAGGATTTATAAACTATTCAAATTAACATTTATATATCTTATTATTCAGGCATATAGTAATGGTTACTCTATATGTTAATAAATGCTTTATTAACTCAACTTCATGCAGTTTTGTAACCTAATCTAAAGTGAGGACTAGTTATGCTTTATAAATCACTTGGATCTTGTCTAAAAATGCAGCGAAAACTCCTACATGATGGTAATAGCTTGATTGTGGTGTTTACTTCAATAATGCCACTGATATATGTATACTCCACATCTTAATTCCATTTCTGTTTAGTTCAGTTATGACTTTAGTCAGATTAAGGTCATCAAAAATCACTGATTACATGGTGACTCTTAATCAGAGGGAGGGAGAGGGGGTAGACGAGTGAAATTGGACAATCTTGGGGGGGCGTGTGTCCTAAAAGTTTGAAAACCCTTGCTGTAGGCTTTTTAAAAAAAATAATAGCTTAAAGGGGCTAATAATTTTGACCTTAATGTTTTTTTTTTTTTTAAACTGCTTTAATACTAGCTGAAATAAAACAAATAAGACTTTCTCCAGAAGAAACAATATTATCAGACATACTGTGAAAATTTCCTTGCTCTGTTGAACATCATTTGGAAAATATTTAAAAAAGGAAAAATAATTCAAAGGGTCTAATAATCTGACTTCAACTGTATACAGGGCTTAACTTTAACACCCACCAAATGTGTGCAGATTTTAGCTTTGGTGGGTAAGACAGACACTGCCACTAGCCACCTTGGCTGGTTGAAAATTATTTTAAATTGTAGTTTTCTTAAAAGCAGCGTTCGACTATAAGGATGACCCAATATGCGTGCAAATGTGGTCTTAGAATCGAGAAACAGCACGACTTACAAAAATAATAGCGTTTGCGGGAGCAATAGAAAGCAGGTGAATAATGAATGAGAAGATGATCAGTCGCGCTAACAGCTGATTTGATGTACACGACTAAAATGCGTGCACGCTCCTGTTTTCTTGCTTAAAACAACCGTGCCTAAAACGCAACTGTGATCGGTTTTCTTTCATATAGACAGAAAAAAAGTTATGCTAATGCGCCCACAGTCTTGCTGCTTTCAAGAGCTCCAAATATGTCTTTTTGTAAGCAGCACCAGTTGCTTTCGCTTTAAACAGATTATTAATTGGCCTTGACCGTGTGATCATCCTTTCATTATCACACACAGTATATTTTTCACCTGCTTTCTTTTGCCTGCGGTTATTTTTGTTAATAGGGTTTAATTATCACTTTTTTACAACAACATTGCTTTAATATGAGATTATGTGCAGTGAACTGGTGATCTGAGAGACCTTTAGCGCGGACAGATTACTGTGCATATTTTTGATACATGACAATGGTTTTTAAAAGTCAATAGTTTTGCTTTGTTTTTTTTTAAAGAAATATTTTGTTAAATAAAAAGTATAGTATGCAGCTATATTCTGCTTGTTTTGACATATTTAAAATTTGTGGCTAAAAATAATTATTGTTTGGTGTGGTCAGAGATAAATTTGGTAAATCCTTAATTTTGAGTTCTGAAAAGTCATGTAAAATAAAAACTGTTTGCAGTATAACACTAGGAAACCATGACCCATTTGCTCATACACGACACACAAAGCGTGAAATGAATAAGAAGGCATGTGGACAAAACACAAAATCTAAATCAAGTAATTTTAGCATGTCAAAGTCATATTTAAGCAATTAAAAAATGTTTTCCCAACCACAAAATTGTGGCTAGTGAAAATGAAGAGTGGCTAGTAATGTTGGAAAACTACTAGCCACTGTGGCTGGTGATCAATAAAGTTAATGTCAAGCCCTGTATATATATATATATATATATATATATATA
>CAIGQZ010032997.1:15358955-15402377 GCA_903798205.1 Danio tinwini
TTCATTGTGTAATATCAATATATTGTTCTGGTTTCTTTCCAGCTCCTTTTCTCTTTTTCTTGTTAAATACAACATTTGTCATACTGGATAATTTGATTCATGATGATTAAGTGAGCACAATTAGTGATTTTTCCTTTGTCAGACCAAATACAACCTCACATGCTGATAAATGAGAAGCTAAGACAGAGTTGCTAATCTGTTTTGTCCTCTAATTTAAAGGGACAAAGGACATTGTAACAAGCACAAAAGCCATGCCGTGTCTGAGGACTGCACATCTGAGCAGATGATAAAATCAAATCCTTTCATATATCAAAAGGAAAATAGGCCAATTTACTTCTGCTTACATTCTGTCAAGAATTTCTGCATCTGAGAAGCCCTTCTGGTCGATCACGAAATATGTGGCTAAATGGAACAAAAATAACATTGCATTTAGAGGGGAATTCGCTAACAATTAAATGGGCCCTGCAATGTTTCAGCACACAAAAAGGTCAGTGCAAAAATAGGCAAACAAAATCTGTGCTAAATACAAATTGCCAGTCACTGTCTCCCAGCTTGCAGGTTGGCTCTGAGTACCTAATGTTTATTAGTGCAGCACACTTTGCACTTTGTACTACCGGATACATCTGAATTAGCTGAAAAAGTAGAAAAATCTGTCAAAAAAATGGCATTGGGCCAACCCTTATGTAGCGGTTTCCTATTATAAGTATGAAAACTGTGCTTGCTTGCAAAGTTACTTGTCAACAGAGAAGACAACCAAAATAAAGCATTGTTATGGCTGTTCTTTAGATGTACACACAGTAATAGATGTTCAATAAAATATCAAGCTCTTAGGCCCAATGCCAATTCTATTTTTGTATCCCTACCCCTTCACCTTGACCCTAAAAACAGAGTGTGAAGGGGAAGGGCTTCCAATTTTTATTTATTTAAAGAAATGGGACACCACTACAGCACCTGCACACGTCATCATGTGTCATCCCGATCTCTTGCTTCAAATGAGATTAACAATCACGACTACTGTAGTTATTCCAGTTGTTTTATTTTTTGGTATTTTTCTTCAGGAAATGACTTACAGCATATATTAGGTTATCATAATGATCTGATGTGGCAATAAGCTCGTAAATATACTGTGCATTTTACACAATGGCCATATTTGTCAGGTCCTTTGTCTGATCACCTGGGGGTTTTTTTTTCTGTTCCGTATTGTTTACATGTAGTTTTAGCACGTGTTGTTTTGATCGTTCTTTCTGCACGCTTGCTTTGACACGTCTCCACCTATCTTCCAAATTCCTTCCTATTATTCAATTAAGCCATGATTTCACTCACCTGCTTTCCTTGTTTTGCCGTAATATCCCCTCTATTTAGTTTGCTCACCTTTTGTTGTCCTTTGTCAGATCATTGTCGGGTGTATGCCAACGTTCTTTCAGTTTCGCAGCCCAGTCCAGTCGGTCACTGTTGTGTTGTGGTGTGCTGTTTCGTGCCTGTCTCCTGGTCAGTTATTCCTTTATTTTTTTGCTGCCTTTTCACCCCTCTCTGTCATCTCCAGGCCCTGTTCCTGTTTTGTTTCATCCCCATGATTTGGTCGATTGACTCCGATCTCTCTGCGATCGGTATTCCCATTCCTCACCTGTCCTAGTGCACTTGCTCTCCCTCTCAGCTCTGCTGCCTGCCAGATCCAGAAAACCGTTGTATCGCCCCCTGTCGAGTGAGAAGAACTACACCCAGAGATTCATTTCTCCCTCCCCTTTCTTTGGGACTTTTATTCTTTTGGTTGATTTTAGTTTTGTTTTATTTTACTTATTTATTTTTCTTGAGCCCCCTTAACCATATATAGTTAGGTCAATGGCGAATTTTGGAATTTTTTAAGGCAGGGGCCAAGGTGGGGCCACAGTTTACAGAGGGGGGTCAAGTTGTTCAATTGGTGCTCAAAACTCTTTTTGTCCGGTTAACAAAACAGCATACATTACTATATATAGACCTATCATATATTTTCAGGGGTTAATTTTACATCTGCAAACAGCAGAGATGTCAAAAATCATAATTTTACCTGCAGCGTTTCTGTGAGAAACATGGGGTTAGTTTACACTGCCCATATTAGCAGTCAGAAACGACATATTCAGATCCTTTTAAGCTTACAGGATACATTGCATGTGTCTTTGAGCAAGATTGTAGGTTTTATCATAATTTATATATTTTTTTTTTAAAAGCTGATTCTCACGACAAACACTCCGGTCACTAAGGTAAGGAAATGTGACTAAGGTCACTGAGGAGGGGAACGGAAATGCTATGTGGAAAAACTTCCACTATGGGGATTTCGTTCAGAGAGCCAATCATCTGAAAGAGTATGTAAACGGGCCAATGAAATGCCAATGAGTTGGCAGCTTCAGCTTGCGCACCTGATGCTCGTTGCAATCAATTTGCTATAAGAGCACAGTGCGAGCAAAGCCAAAGCATAATTTTTTTAGTGGAAGAGAATTTCACCTCAACAGCTAAGGGACAATCATTATGGCGAAGGAACATAGCACTTCCATTCCCCCCCTCGGGGAACGAGGGTTACCTTAGTAACCGGAGCGTTCCCCTTCGGGAGGGGAACTTCAATGCTATGTGGAAAAACTTCCACTATGGGGAAATGGAAACACCTGTGGAACTATGGAAAACGCCATAATGATTGAACCTTACCTTCGCCCCCGATGAGAGGTTTAGCAGGCAAGAGAGAGCGTGAGCGCACCTGCATTACCAGAGGCGCGGTCTTCCCACGTGTTCCCTGGCTCTTACTTATCTACCTTCAACAGAAGATTAACGGATTTAGATTTTTCGGGAGTCGCAAATGCATCTAGATAATTCTAGGAGTTTAATGGCTCGTTTTCACTGAGTGGTACAGTACGGTACGGTACGGGTCGGTACGGGTCACTTTTATCAAGCTTGCGTTTCCACTACAAAGGGTACCCTTTTGGTGGGCATGGTGTACTACAGAGAGTTTCAGTCGACATCATTCTCGCTCGAATAAATGTCTACAGTAAAGCTGTACAGTTCGTTCACATTATGAGAAGCTCATCTAACAAAACAGATGCTTTAAACATATTAATACTTGTTTATAAATGTTTATTACTAACATTTCTATGAACATGATTTGATTATAACTGCAGATCAATGACACTGTTACAGCCTACTGTAACGTCTGCAATTATATAAAATAAATGCAACATATATGAACACATACAGACCCTTACAGTCTCTGATATGTTACCACTTACAGATAAACTACACACAGCATACATTAAGTCCTTATTTGAGTTCAAAAACAACACACAACATATACAGTAGCCCACAGCCCTCTCATCTGTATTTTTAAACTTCACCAGCACATGTAGCCTCTGTTAGAGAGTAATTCCGTCATTCCGAGTTCATAATAGTCCAAAAGGTGATGATAAACATGGCAGTTTGTTCATGATTTGTTCATGGCAGATTGTTCAGGTTGCTGAAACTATTTGCTCCTGTTTTGTTGGGCTTCTCCTTTTTTCTGCGCTTCACTCTCGCCTTTGTCCTTTTCTTTCTGAATGGATCAGATGTTGAAAAATCTTAATTAATCACACACGTTATTATCATCAGCTCAAGAAGTTTGTTATATCAAATCTAGACGCTATCGCGAGCTCCCTGGAGAAAGCGAAAACCGCTCTTACTTTTACAATTTTAGATGGCCTCGTAAAACAACAACAGGACACGGCAGATTCTTGGCTTTGTGGCTGTTCATCAAGACAACGACAAGGTTTGTTTTGAGCCCGGGTCATCCATTACTCGTTATTATAATGCATATAGTTGTCTCGGCTGTGCATTTAAAACATGGCGGCTCCATTGTTTTGATTCTGGCTAGCTTCACGAGATTGTGACGTATCTCTGTATACCAATCAGCGTTCAGCTGCTCGTGTAGCTCCACCTTTTGGTACCCTTTCTCGTCTTTGGTACCCTTTCGAAAGCGTGCCGAAAAAATGGTACGGTATGGTTACGCTTTTGACAGTGGAAACGGCTATAAAAGCGTACTGAACCGATCCGTACCGTACCACTCAGTGGAAACAGGCCATAATACGACAGTACGTTGGGAAGGACAGGGAGGACGATAGGCAGGACGCTGCGGAGGCCACCTGCTACCCAAGTGGGGAGACTGGTGGCAAGAGAGCATATGGACTAGCCCTGAGAAGGGGGAGTACACATATGAATAAGATGGTTAGCGGTGAGGGAAGACACAGGTCCACCTGTGAGGGGGGACTGCACGGTAGCAGTATAACCATATGGGATCGCCTAGTGAGGATCGCACATAGTGGGCACCTATACCCAGAACGGTGGCTGACCAGCAGGCATACCAACAACGTAATGGGCCAGCGCCTGACTCCTCCGCTGAGTAAGATGCTGGGGGCCTCGGAGGAATATCTGCAGGGTTTACCAGTGGGGAACTTTACTGACAGAGCGAAAAAGCGCACGTATCTCCGTGTAGAGAGAATGGCGCAGCAAGCGTTTTACAACACCTAACCTAATTTCTCATTCACCTCGTGAATCCCCCCAAGATTAATAAATCTCGCAATAGGTGTTGCCCAGCCCGCAGCTCTACAATGTATGTTAGACAGGCGCCGCGTGTTAACGCCCAAAAGGATGCACGCTTCGAGGAGCTCACTCTCACTCCTGGGTGACACGGCTCGCCCTGGCTCAGATGAGCAAGGAAGATGGCATCCACTGTTCAGTGGGAATGTTCCAACCTCTGTTTGGATAAGGCACTTCCCTTCTGCCGATCACCATAACAGATAAAGAGCTGAGTACGGTGTGTATAATATGCACAGTGCGAAAGGACACAGCAAATAAAGGGGCTGGGTCTGCCTCCTCCGTGGGCAGTGCTTGCAGGTTCACTATGTAGCTAAAAGAAAGATGTAGGAACCTAGGGCACCTAGGTGGGCTGGGGTCTCAGGTAAATGTGAGAGTGGGCCGGCCCAAAATGCTGGCACATTTCACTGACTGAAAATGCCTCCAGATACCGACTCATTTGGCCGATGTGAACGCGACCAGCAGAGCTGTCTACCTGGACAGAAATCTTTCGAGTCGAGTGATTGAGCAGATTTCTCCTAAGAGAGATCTCCAAGTGGGTATGAGAGAGAATAGGAAGAATTAATATCCACGTTTCGTGTCTCTGGGAACTGGATTTCTTCTCGGGTAAAAAGGTAACCACGCAGCGAATAGACTCCACTTCAGGGCGTGGGCATGCCTCGTAGAGGGTGCTTTAGCCTGAGTGACTGATATATAACCCGTAATAGCCTTACCTAATCGGTAGGTCACCTAAGTCCTCCACGCTCCATCTTTGAACTATACGTGAGGCATAGATCTTGGCGCGGGTGCCAAACAGTGCCTGTCCCATGCTTCCAGGGGATGTGCCAGGGAGGGGCCATCACAGGGAGAGAGTTGAAGTAGGTCCGATTGGGCCAGAGAGGCGCAATACGAGAGCTGTTCCACGACCTCCCTGACTTTACACAGTATCTGTGCTAGTAGGCTCACTGGAGAAATGCGTATTACGCACGGCCCGGGGCCAGCTGTGTAGCCAGTGGACTTTGCAGGGTTCGCCAAGTGGGGAACTCAAGCGAGAGCACACAAATCTAGTCGAGATAGAGAGAGAAACAGCTGGCCCGTCAGAGGTCAGGTCTCCATTTTCCCAGTCGAAACTGCCGTGAGAGCACATGAGCTGCACGGTTGAGCTCAGTGGGAAAAAATGGAATGCAGCGATTGCACCGTGTATGACTCATTGGGAGCAGACGGCGAGCTGAGACATGCGGCGAGAGCGGATACCCCTATACGGTTGATATACGCCATCGCCGCCGTGCTGTCCGACCTGACCAGCATGTGTTGTCGCTCCAGCACCGGTAAAAATGGCGGAGAGCGAGAAACACTGCCAACAGCTCTAGGCGATTGATATGCCAATGCAACTGGGTTCCTTTCCACAGGCCCGCAGCTGCATGCCCACAACACACGGCCCCCCAGCCCGTGCTGGAAGCATCTGTCGAAACGACAATAAGGCTGGACGCCTGTCCTAGAGACACTCCGGCTTGTAGGAACGAGGGGTTGTTCCAGGGCCTGAGTTCACGGCAACACAGCGCAGTGACAGTCACTCGTGCCATGCGCGTCTGGGGACTTGATCGTGAAGCCAGTGCTAAAGTGGTCTCATATGGAGTGATCCGAGCGGCGTGACAGCAGCTGCGGATGCCATATACCCCAGGAGCCTCTTAAAAGATTTCAGTGGGACCACTATTTTGCTGTTGAACTCTCTCAATCAGTTCAACATTAGCTGAGCGCACTCTCTGTAGAGGCGCGCTGTGATGGTGACCAAGTCCAGCTCCAAACCGAGAAAAGAGATCCTCTGCATGGGAGCGAGTTTGCTCTTTTCTCAGTTGACCTGAAACCCCAATAGGTGGAGGTGCTGAAGCATCTTGTCTCTGCATAATCAATTGCTTCCGAGAGTGGGCTACAAACAGCCAGTCGTCGAGATAATTGAGTATGTGAGCCGAAGGGGCGCTAGGACACCCTCCGCGAGCTTGGTGAAGACCAGCGGAGACAGAGAGAGCCCGGAGGGGAGGACTTGTACTGCCAAGCTCGACCTTCACACGCAGACCGCAACAAACTGACGGTGGTGTGGAAGAATGGAGACAAGAGGTATGCATTCTTCAGGTCTATTGCTGAAGACCAATCCCGAGGACGAACGCACTGAAGAATGCGCTTCTGCATAAGCATTTTGAATGGCAGCTTGTAAAGACAGCGGTTCAAAACACGCAGATCTAGGATTGGCCGTAGCCCACCTCTCTTTTGGGTAAGATGAAGAAGTACAGGCTGTAAACCCGCTCTCCATCTTAGCTGGAGGAATTGGTTAGATTGCATCCTTCGCCAGGAGGACAGCAATCTTCTCGCGCAAGACAGGGGTGGGCACAGGGCTGACCCTGGTGAGATACACACCCGTGAACTTGGGAGGCCGTTTCACGAATTGAATCGTGTAGCCGTGTCTGACCATGCGTATGAGCCACCGCGAAGGACTGGCCCGCGCTAAACAGGCAGGCAGAGCCATCACTAATGGCTGCATTGCTACAACCACTGACGTACCAGCAGTGGGGCAGCGCAGAGTGGGAGTGCTGATCCGGGGAGCGATGGGGTCCCGCGGAAGAGCTGGAGGTGAGAGATTCACTCTCGCTTGCACCCAAACTCTGTAGGGGAGGGATGGAGGTGTGAGAGAAAGGAGACCATTCTCCCAGAGCTCATGAGCCACTGGTGAAGTGCACCGATCCTGCGAGTTAGAAGGTTTTTATCATGTCCCAGACTGGCAGTATTCGGGGTGTCACATCCAGGGAAGGGAAAAATGCTCTCTCTCTTAGGAGCCCGGCCCCCCACCGGGGAGAAAGCAAGAATTCCCTCTTCTACGGATGGCCCGTCTCGGGAGCGCTTTGCGGTCTGTTAACCGGACTTAACGGTGGCCTGGTATGGGGAGCACTGGTTGCCTGCAAGGTGCTCAGCGCTGGGCGGAGGCGCAGGCAGGGGTGGAGCAGCACTCGTAGATGGGCGCTCTTGGCGACAAGCAGTGGATGTGGATGGTTCGGTGGGGGGGATCGGTCTTACATCCCCCCCGTATGATGGCCCATCAAATCCGACTGCACCAACATGGATTCCTGGGTAAATCCACCAACGGTGTCGACGAACAGGCCAGACTGGTATATGGGGGGGTCAAGAAAGTGAACTTTATCGACTCTGCGCGTATTTTTTGGCCAGGTTTAGCCCGAGGTGGCACTTCTGGACCACTAATGTGGCCATCGTCCTTTCCAGGGCACACACAGCAGACTTGAAGTCCATGGAGCTCAGTCAAGCCTGAGTCGGAACCACCCTTGTTGGATGCTGAAGTGAATTGGGTATGCGTTGGGAATGAGTGTGTATGGATGTTTCCCAGTGATGGGTTGTAGCTGGAAAGGCATCCGGTGCGTAAAACATATGCTGGATAAGTTGGTGGTTCATTGCACTGTGGCAACTCCAGATTAATAAAGGGACTAAGTTGAAAAGAAAAATTAATGAACAAATTAATTTTATGTGGACAAGTGCTGCTTTGTGTAAAGCCCTTATATGAAGCTGGTTTGGGCATGTATTATACAAATTACTAACCTCGCAGATGTTAATTTATAACAGAAGCATACACTCCAAATTAGCTAACAGAACAACCAGCTTAAGAACAAACTCTTGTGCGTACACGTGTTGTACATTATCTGGAATTTGTTTCATGAGAAGTTATTAGTGAATGAGACCCATTGTTTAGTTTTTTTTCTGCTATTAAAATGTTGCCCAGGTAATTTTTGACCCATAAGTCACAGTTAAACACAGTTCACAGTTAAACATTGCAGTAAGCAACCAGGTTTGTCACTTTTTGGGGTCCCAGAAACAAATCCATTGTAATCTGCACTTAAAGTGAGATTCTGTTTGGCTTTGTGTTCTGTATTAGCATGTGTATTAGTTGATTGCATCTGAGCTCTCTTAGCCACCATATCAACAATCATACAAATAACTATAACAATATGTATCCACATCAGCAGACAACATAGTTCTGTTCTAAGCACGTTGCAGGTTTATCAACTGCAGCTTTAAATGCTCCTGCTGGGTGGATTCTGACTGGCTGTCAATGTTTTTATCATCAAAAATCATCCCTAAAAGGATTCCAATTATTTTGTTCCACTGTGCTTTTATCATTTTAATTGTGATGTGTGCCATTCTTTTATACTTGCAAATATTTTACAAACTGTTATTTCATTGTTATCATTATAATTATTGCCTTTGAACCGGTCCTTAGTAGTTTTTTATATGTAATCTTCAAGCCCCAAAATGCTAATATCCACTCAGAAACCTCATAGCAATTGTCTAACAATGACAACACTCCGTCATTTAATTCAGATTTTTTTTAAACAGTCTAGTTAATATCTTGCTGTTGCTAAAGTGCCTAATCAGGGTTGTTTCAAACTCAAGTTGATGTCAAGGATTTGTTTGTGAAAATCTCCTTCCATTTTAACACCGTAACAATTGGCTGTAATTATATTGAGGGTTTGAACTGCCTAACCACATTTTTACTTAGTTAAATGTGTCAGAGCATCAGATGAAGGTGATATGTCATTAGCTCTACAAAACTTCCCCAAGCAATCCTGTCTACTTGAGCCTCATATCGGCTCTCATTGCATTTTCCCTCCACTGGAGCAAAATGGGATCTTTGCAGTAAAATTGAACCATTAGTCTTAAATATATAGCTTATATTAAAATATATTTACTTCCCAAGCAGGTCTTGAAATGAAGAAGCTATACCTTGACCTTCAAAACTATAAAATGGTCTTCAAAAAAGAATAAAAATGGTCTTCAAGGGCTGTATTTTTTTTTTTATGAAAGCAACTTTTTTTTTTTTTTTACAAGTGATGCACGTCATGCTTCTGTGTTTAAGCCACATACATAACCTGTAATATGTCAATGTTTTATTAAGCAGCTGATTATAATCTATCTAAAATAAATTTAGTCGTAATGATCAGAAAATACTTCTTTCCAACTCTTTCAGGCTCATTCTGAAAACTTATTGCTATATACATTTCTGGAAAGCGAAAAATACGTCCAAGGATCTATGTTTGTTTGCAATTTTTATTTTCGCAAATCCACCAGAGGCCGCTGTGTACGCTTTTTGAGATCTCAAATTTCTCTCGCGATTGCCATTTGTGTCTGCTGTTCTCATGTAAATCCTCCAGAGGCCGCTGTGGACTGATTGTGGACTGACTGATTGAATGAATCACTGACCAATCGACTGACCCACTGTCATACTGGTCGTTCACAGGAAGAAGGCACAGGATTATCAAAAACACATATATTTATTAAAGGACACTTACGAAGATCACAGGATGAACAGGGCTTGAAGGCAAACATCAACAGCAAGACATGTAGACAATACCGGACAATGAAGGACTGAACACAAGGACTATAAATACACAGAGGATGACGACATGATAACACACAGGTGGATGAACACAGGTGAAGGTGATGAACAATGATGGCAGGAACTAGAACAAAGGAGCACATGGTGATGATCACATAACGAATACAAACACACAAAGAAGACAGGTTGGGACAGTACCCCCCCTTTAAATAGCGCACCCTCGCGCCTAAATAAAAGGAGGGGGGGGGAGGAGAGTCTGTGAGGGAGGAACTGGAGTGTGTGGAAAACAGGAGGAGGCCAGGGAGGAGTCATGGGAGGGAGGAGCCAGGAGGTGATTTGGAGGGCTGAGGCGGAGTCCGTAGCTCAGAGGGTGGAGGAGATGGCGTCAGGTGACAACCTCTGGCCGGCGAAACAGGTGGGCAGGCCCACAGGGATACCTCCACATATGCGGTTAAAGGGTGAGCTGGGGGACTGGCTGACTGTAGACGCACTGGAGAAGGCAGAATGGTTGTGGATGACGTCATCGGAGATGAAGAGGGCGGGTCCGGTCGGGTGGGGTGCTGCTCATGATCCTGGAGCTATCCTGGAGCTATCTTCTGGGATGAACGGGACTGAAGAAGGGCTGTCTGGGAACAGAGGGAGGGGCTTGACTTCACTCCAGAAGTCAATGAGCAGCATTTCAGGGTCCAGAGCCAGCTCACCCTCTGCTGTGGGTCAGTGGACTCTAGCTCTGTCCCTCGATGTCCACCCGGACTCCCACTTTCGGCGATGTTGCCGGCTCACGTACCTGGTCAGACGGCTGGATGAGCTCCTCCTGCTCGGTGGTGTTCCGCTTTGTCACTCTCGATGGCGATGGCTCACACAGCGGGTAGCTCTTCATCTGCAGTGGGCTTAGGCGTACGCTCCTTGCAGATGGTAGGGCTGGTCACTGGGTCTGGAGTGGCACTGACGTTGAATGATGGTCGGTTCCTAGCCAGTGTCCACTCCACATAGGTGGCGAAATTGTCTCGAGGATCATCTTCGGACAACTGTGCTCTGCACGCGTTTTCAAGTTGGAGTTGTAGAACCCGCAGAGCTCATCGTCCGGCCAGCTGGATCTTTTAGCTAGAAACAGGAAACTGTTTGTATGGTCCTCAAGGCTGTTTTCACCTCTGCTTCAACATTAGGATGAGAAATTCTGGGGTGTAGATGGGAGAGGAAAATAAAACACTGGGGGCAAAAAGACTATGAAAATAAAAAGAGGGGAAAACAAGCCGCAAACTTTTCTTTGTGGTCCGGTATTCTGTCACGCTGGACGTTCGCAGGAAGAACGCACAGGGTCTCAGGATTATCAAAAGCACATATATTTATTAAAGGACACTTACGAAGATCACAGGATGAACAGAGCTTGAAGACCAACATCAACAGCAAGACGTCGACAATTCCGGACAATGAAGGAGGGGGATGACCACATGATAACACACAGGTGGATGAACACAGGTGAAGATGATGAATATAATGATGGCTGGAACTAGAACAAAGGAGCACATGGTGAGGATCACATGATGAATACAAACACACAAGGAAGACAGGTTGTGACACCCACCCTCCTCCTTCCCTAAACCCAACCAATAGTGTTTTCAAAAGCACCGATTGACCCCACCCACCCACTTCCCTAAACAATCCAGAAAAAGAAAAGCACACGCCTGATTTTGTTTTCAGATTTCATCACATTCTCACCCTGTTATTGTATGTATATACATACATTTATTATTTATTATATTTTATTTTCACCTCAGTAACTGTTGCTATCCAAGCTTATATTTTCCAGGTTATATTTCCAATGCAGTTTTGTAATGGAAGTTTGGTAACATTGTACAATAACTGTACATGAATAATGATGTATTAATATATATACTAGACATTACTTTATTATTAATTAATGATAAGTTGAGGAGTGTGCTAATCAACTTTAACCACAACACGACCTTAATTGCTTGTTAGTACATGTTGTTAATTAATGTATTAATTAACATTTACGCTTAAGCTAAATGTAACCAACATGAACTCATGAGCTGTTAATGTATAATTATGTCATTACTTTACTTGGAGGGGCATATAACTATTAATTCATCCTTAACTACTAATGAACTCCTGTGTTTGAACTGTTGATGTTGACAGAACAGTTTTTTATTGTTATTCGGTGTAAACGCACTAGATGGACTTGCATAAGGAGGTCGTGAGTAGGCCCACACGGAATCTGCGCATGCAGAATTCCGCAGATTTTTAGCAGATTTTCCACAGATTTCTGCAGATTTTTAGCCCATCATTAATTCTGTTTATTTACTTACAGTTAACTATTTACTGTTAATCTAATTGGATTTGCATTTTAAACATCAAATAAAAGTTAAAAAGAAATTATTTTTTAGTTTCACATTTTAAGGTTTTAGTTATGATACTCCTAAAGTAATTCCGCAGAAATTCGCAGATTTTTACCAAAATTCTCAGCAGAAATAGCAAAAAACTTCTGCAGATTCCATCTGGCCCTAGTTATGAGTAATTAAGCATGAGTTAATGATGATGTGCCCCTCCAAGTAAAGTCACAAAATAATTATACATTAACATATCATGAGTTTATGATGATTAAAAGCATAAACTAATGTTATAATTTAAGCATCAATTAACAAACAAGCATGTACTAACAAGTAATTAAGGTAGCCGTTATTCACACATGAACTCATGTGAATCATGTTGTAGTTAAAAGTTACTTCATGATTAGCGCATGCATTAATTAATCAGTAGTCCATAATAAAGTAATGTTTAGCTTACATATTAATACATCATTATTAATGTACTGTTACTGTAAAGTGTGACCGGAAGTTCAATTTCTTTGATATGGTGAAATCAAGGAAACAACAGGATAAACATTATACACAACACAGATAGATTATCAAACAAATTTAGTTGGAATTAAAAATATTTCTGTGATAAAAAAAGTAATTCTTAATTTTAAATGCACATAAATCTAAATTGTATAAGCAGTCAGATGAAGAATTGCAGTGCAGTACAATATTATCAGTGTTGGCTGTTACACATAACAAATAATGTATTACGTAATAACATTACTTTTCTAAGTAATGAATAAAGTAACATTATACTTAAAAAAAAAACGATAATATGTTTAATTAGCTTATAAATAATAGCTGCATTAAAATGAACGCTGTCAAGTTGATGACTCAATTAGAGAATGCAGGAACAGACAAGAAACCAAGATGGCTTTGGCTTACATTTCTGCAATAGAAGTGTGCTTATTATTCTGAACAAATCAAATAAATGGAAAAGGGGATTATAGGTCAATTCAATGTTTATTTATATAGCGCTTTTATAATATAGATTGTGTCAAAGCAACTTAACATAGAAGTTCTATTAAACTGAAAATGTGACAGTCCAGTTTTTAGAGATTAGTTCAGTTTAGTTCAGTTCAGTGTGGTTTAAATTTCACTGCTGAATGTCCAAACACTTAAGAGCAAATCTCTCGATGCGCAGCTCCACAAATCCCAACCAAGCAAGCCAGTGGCGACAGTGGAACAAGCTTCACCAATTAACGGAGTGAAGAAAAAAAAAACCTAGAGAGAAACTAGGCTTTGTTGGGCACGACCATTTCTCCTCTGGCCAAACTTCTTGTGCAGAGCTACCGTCTAGACGCCGGAGGCTGGAGAACGCTGGACGTCCATCGTGGAAAACTGCAGGTGCGAGTACGTCCCTGTCGGGTGTTCAGGCTGGCCCACAGGATCAATGTGGAGACTCTGTCTCTGTGGTCTTTCAGGAATCACTATCTCCGCTTCTCCATGACCACTACAGCATCAACTCAGGATATGGCCTGGTCCAGGATTATGGATATCTTGGCATCATTTCTTCAGAGGTCTTGGATCACATCAATGGCACTACATAATCTTTAGGGACCTCAGGATGAGTATCCCCAGGTGGAAACAGAGAAAAAATAATTAGCATAACTGCTGTTCATAGTGTATTTAAAGGAGATGCAAAATTGAAGTGTTATAAATGAAAATAGTAGTTATATAAACAAACATAGAAACAAACATGTAAAGCATATGAGTATTTCTAACAAAATGTCTGGTGCATTAAGAAAAGAGGAGTGTGTCCTACAGGTGGTTGTCAAGCCCGCTAACCTGCGTGGAGCACACTCACGCATCATACCGTTATGTGCTGCATCATGTGTATGCTTTACTAAAAAGATAGGTCTTTAATCTAGCTTTGAACTGACATATTGTGTCTAAGCTTCAGACATTATCATCAAGGCTATTCCAGAGTTTAGGAGCCATAGATGAGAAGGCTTGACCTCCTTTAGTAGACTTTGCTATTCTAGGTACTAACAGAAGCCCTGGGTTTTAAGATCTTAAAAAGCAGGTTGGTTAGATAAACAGGAGCTAGGTTGTTTAAAGCTTTATAGGTAAGAAGCAATATTTTATAATCAATATGGAACTTAACAGGCAGCCAGTGTAAGGAGGATATAATTGGGGTGATATGATCAAATTTTCTAGACCTGGTAAGAACTCTGGCAGCTGCATTTTGTACTAGCTGAAGTTTATTAAGAGAGGATGCTGGGCAACCAGCGGGCAGAGCATTACAGTAATCTAGCCTAGAAGTCATAAAAGCATGAACTAGCTTTTCTGCATCTGAGATGGATAGCATACTTTGTAACTTAGCAATATTTCTCAAATGAAAGAAGGCGGTTTTTGTGACATGGGAGATATGATTTTCAAAATTTAAGTTGCTGTCTAATATAACACCCATATCTGTATCCCTCTAATTGCAAGTCGAGTTCTAAGATCTGCTATGTACAGGATTTAGGCCCAATAAGTAATACATCTGTATTGTCTGAATTTAAGAGATCTCAGTGGACAGTGATTTTACTTCATCAATAGTACAAAAAACACAAAAGTAGTAAACAAATTAATTTACACTTTCATTAATCTGTATATATGGCATATAGCTTGAGGGTCAGGAAGGTTTCAGAAGATAAGATTATCCTACATTATTATTTTTTATGTGTGTTTTAAGGTAAATGAAGGTGTATGGCAGGGGTCACCAATCTCGGTCCTGGAGGGCTGGTGTCCCTGCAGGGTTTAGCTCCAACTTGCCTCAATACACCTGCCTGGATGTTTCAAGTATACCTAGTAAGACCTTGGTCAGCTTGTTCAGTTGTGTTTGATTAGGGTTGGAGCTAAATTCTGCAGGACAACGGCCCTCCAGGAACAAGTTTGGTGACCACTGGTGTATGGTATAGGGTGTGTTGTTAATTGCAGAGTTCCTTTATTAAAAAAAAAAAAAAAAAGATGGAAAAAATCCTGCAAGTTATGAAACAAATCAAGCCTCAGCAAGGTCAGAAAAAATAACACAAAAGTAACAATGCAATGCAACTAGTTACTTTTTTCGGGAAGTAACTCAATATTGTAATGCATTACTTTCAAAAGTAACTTTCCCAAACACTGATTATTATTGATTAATTTAAGACACCTATTGTAAAATGGCAGATATAGGATGACTCAATCTCATCACTGGTGTTGTAAAATATGCTGACATGTTTCATCAGCAAAGAACACCAGTACCACCCAATGCTTAGTCCATTATATGAGAAAATGAAGTTCAAAAGGAATCTTCAGGCTTCTTGAAAACACCATCATTTATTGCTGCCAACTGTGTGCTACTCTGACACTGAAGTGGTAAAATTTCAACTAGTGTATTACAACAAAAGTTTGACTGTAGACAGAGAGGCATGAAATGTATTTTGTGATATGAAAGCACATCAGATCACGGGAGGAGCTCTTTCTGGGGATAGTACAGGGTTGAAAAGAGCATTTTTAAAGCCGAATGCTCACAGAAGATTGATGAACCTGTCTGGTTTAGCCACATTATAGGGAGGAGCTCTGAAAAGAGGGGTTACAACATGTCCACCATATTGAGAGAAGCATTTCCTAGATGGAACTGACAAGCTGTATACTATTGGGTAGTCTCATCCTGTGTAATAGGATTTCACAGGATCCCGAATGCATAAATGCATCTCTTTTTAAAAGCAGTTTGTGATTTAAGAGGTGCTTTTTCAAAATGAACCAATTCTTCGCATGGCTGCTTTTGTCTACCATCTCTAGAAACACACACACATGCGCACACTTGCATATAAAGAAAACTAAAGAGCTAACTAAAAGGACAATGAAAGACAACAAAAAGGCACATGGAGAACAGGGAAAATCAAAAGAAAAGAGAAGATGAAATAAAGTAAAAAATTCACATCCGCACTGTTTATGAAAATAAACGGCTTTTAATCATTCTTCAGACAAATTTAGCTGCTGCTGGTTAGTCAGGTAACGTTTTTATGTTCTTTCTTAGTGCCAGCTGTAATAAAAAAAAAAAAGACTGATAAATGCTTATGATAAACTGCTGTGAGTTTACCCGGAATCTCTGAGTTCAGATGTGTGTGCATGTATAGGAGCTACAATTTAAATAAAAGTGAAACCATCAAGAAAAAAAAATACCCCTTTTATGTTTAATACAGGAGCGGCTATGTTTAATACAAGTGATTAATAATGTCAGAATTTACCATATTTTGAAATGGATGTGTAGATGGTCTTTTACGAAAAAAATTCAGGTACATCCTTGCCTGTGTGAACAGCCCATATTTGAATTTACCGGTAAAATTGTTCTGGAAATTTACCGGATATATAATTTACCTTTTTTTTTTGACAATGAATCAAGTCCTCACAATAGCACCATTCAATAGTGCTCTTTTGCTCATAAATTGTAATACTACTTATAAAAATTAGGCCACACTTTATTGATTTTATATTGATTACTTTTATATTGATTTTAAGTTACATTGCATCTACATGCCAACTAATTTTCAGTAGATTATGAGTAGACTGTTAGGTTGGGGATGGTGTAAGTTCACATGGACTTGCAAAGTTTCTTATAGTCCATTAATTGTCTGTTGAAGAAGCAGTATCAGCAGATATTAAAAAGACAGTCTACTAATACTCAAATGGACCATCAAAATAAAGTGTTACCAAAAATATTTAGTCATTTTTTAAATAGAGTCCATTTCACAAGTTATTTATTTATTTATTTATTTTATGATCAATAGTGTTACAATACATTAGTGTTACACTGCACTTCAGAAAAGCCCAATTCAATTATGTAGCAGCCCTTTAAAGTCATGTATGCAAGTTTTTGACTCTTCTAAAGCCTAAAAATACCATAATGTTTTTGCAGATATTTAAGAAACATGCTAAATAAACATATTGTTTATCTTTAAAAACAATGCTAAAGTCAGTTAATCTCCTTTGAAAATGTGCATTTGGTGTAATGCCTGTCTTTTTTGTCTCTATAACCCACCCACTACCAGTTATACCAATTACATTTTTAGTACCTTAGGTTACCTTACTAAAAAACAGCACATTTAATTTCATTCATGAAGACTGCCTCAATTTACAGCCTATAAAATGAAAATAATATAAATATTGCAAATGTAAACATTAGCTGAGCAGGTTGGATTTTAACACCGTGTCCTAACAACATTTGACGCAAACAAGATTTGCAGTGGTAAGCAATATAGCTATCCGCACAAGAAACCTTTAAATATCAGAGAAGTTCAAAAGAATAGAATAATGCATTGAGCGAAATGGTAAGATTAATCTATACATATTAAACCTCTTTAACATTATTAAAAGTACATGCCGAATAACTGAATTTAGTTCTAAAGTTCAATTCCAAACTATGTGTTTATTTTATTTTCGAGATCTGAGGTAAGCTTCTGCTGCTCACAATATGACAATACATGTCGAGTAAAATTGTATTCAAATTCACATTGGTAGCATTACCATGTAACAAAGCACATAACCAATACCCGAGGTGATCATTCTCATAGTTCATGTTGTTATTTACTCTTGAGAAATATAAATAATTTGGAACAAAGACTATAAAACGTGCCTGGGGAAGTTAACTTCTCATTGATCGACTCAGCTCTGAGGGTGGGTACAAAACCATCCTTATAATAGCTGGTAGCTTAAGGCCACACCCTACACTGTCAGAAAAAAAGGTACAAAGTTGTACCAAAGAAGGTACAAACCCTTGTCACTGGGGCAGTACCTTTTCATGGAACATAATTGTACCTTAAAATAAAGGAACAAATTTGTACCATTGCAGTTTGTACCTTTCATGACATTATTTGTACCCTGAACAACCAAAATGTACCTTTGGCTTTTGTAACGTGCTGGTACAATATTGTACCTTCATCACAGGTACAAATCTGATCCTTAAAGGTACCGCCACAGTGACAAAGCACTTTGTACCTTAACTGTGTCAAATGTGTTCCTTTAATAACTACTAAAAGCCATTTTTCTGCTGAACCTGAAAGGCATCAATTTATTAATGTAAAATCAAATACATTTTTAAATTATAAAAACATTTGTCCATGGATAATTTAGATTTAAAAAAATGCTTTAACTCACAAAATCAATTTGCTGTAAAACATTTAACAATACATTTCACAAAAATGTTACAGCATATGCTTTAAAGTGAAAATAAAATTCTGCTAAAGCATTGTAATGATATATGCACAATACAAATGGTTTGTAGGACTGTGACTAAGCATATCTGGTTTCAACATACAAAAGGTCATCAACCATATAAAGGTCAAGTGCTTGGTAGTCCAGTTCCTCTCCTGGCACCATACAAAACCAATCCTTGTCATATGAAACATGAAATGCATGAAAATGACTATTGAAACATTGTGGCAGCAACAGTTTCCCACACAGTATCCATAAAGTATCTAGGTTTAAAACATACTTCACTTGAAAGAATAATGGAACCTCTTCAGTGTGCACAACATCAATAACAAACACATCTTTGATAGCATATTTTACATTATTTACACAAACTTCTTTTACACGGCTAAGTGTTTTATCAGCAAAATCAATAGCTTGACATTTTTGGTGACCCTTAAGTGCGTTTTGAAGCTCCCTTGGTAAAGATGTAAATGGGGTGCTCACACTCATTCCGGTAACTTTCTCATTATCACCCAACAAGCTACCTGATGAAAACTCCCAACACTGTTTGTACTGATGTCTTTTGCTTAAAGAAGAAGTGATGTTAATGAAGTTTCTGCAGGTGCTTGATACATTCTTAAAGTATTGATGTTTGCTTTCAAAACGCATACACCAAAGAGGACGAAGAGGACCATAGGATGAAATAAGTCTAGCATAATGTATTAGGTAGTGACACTTTGGTGTGATTATGTCAAATTCATTTTTTAACTCTTGTAAAAACTCTTGCACTATCATGTTAAGTATTAGAAGACTTTCTCTTTTTACTGTAGGGGCCATAACCATCTCTGTCAATTCTCTACACAGAAGATACACATCCCAGTATTTAGATTTACGTGGAATGTGGTGTGCAATAACAAAAGGTAAGAGCCTAAATAAGCACCATTTTTGTGAGGCTGAACCTGAAATGCTAGAATTCTGCAAAATTTTCTCAGACAGCTGGGATGGCTTATTTGCTCTGTCATTTTGACCTATTGCAAATTGACTCAACTCAGCATTTACTTCCTGTATAGTGATATGTTTTTCTCTATGTGCCTTGCACAAAACCAATTTCACCACTAATGGTATTACACCTTCTAATAAGTCGTGCATAACATCAGGTGGCAGTCCTTTTGTCACATCAAATTAACTTAGTTCAGAAAATGGACAGATTCTCTCAACACCATATACTGCAGTGTTGGCAGGGTTTTCCTTAATATAATTTAAATGATATTTGTGGACTACAGAAGTTCTGAGAATATACTTATCTTTACTGAAAAACTCATTCTTATTTGAGTGAGTTGCCATACAGTATCGACAGATTCATCCGGAGTTAAAGGACATACTAAATCCACCCATCATGTGTGCAGATAGATTGTCCCCAGAGATAGAAGCCATAGCAGCATATACGTTAAAGCTCTTACTGCTGAAAATCAGAGGAAAGCCTTCAGTAGAAAGCAATTGTAAATCATCTAACAAAGGTTTCAGAATAACATCCATGTGCTGCTTAAATAAAGAATGCTTGACTAATAAGGCAAGGTGAATATGCTTTAGCTGAGACCTGTATTTTACTTCTACATTACCAACAGTATCATATATAGCACAGAGTTTGTGTTTGTTTCTTTTAGAACCAAGAGGATTAACCACTTCAAACTTATCTTCATAAAAGTGTAGACGTAATGCACATGGATGTTTGCTAAATAATGGATGTTCCTTAAAGTATATTCCATCATTGTAGTCTCTTAGCAGATGTTCATCTCTAGGCCCGATGGTTTGTGTCTGTATAGAATCCCATACATCCTCATGGCTGCAGTATTTTTTCAGCACGTCTACAATAGGAACATATGCAAAATTTCCAATCTTATTGCCATTATCATCTCCTTTAAAGTATGCTGCACAGGTTCTATCATGTCCAATTGAGAAGTACAGTACTCTTTGAACAAATGCTCAGAGTCTATTACTTTACAGGCCTCAGCAAACAAGTCAACTGACTGTAAATGCCCTAAAAGTTCAGGAATTTCTTCGCTATTAAATCCATTTTGCTTTAGATGGTGGCAAAGCAAGGAATCATAGTTTTCTTTAAAAAAATTAAAAAGAAACTTCACATCTTCCAAGAGTTCTTGCTGACATTTTTTTTCTCTGCATTTCAAAACAAAAGAAACTAGATTCCCCCTGAAATTAGTCAAAAGATCATTTATATCCAATATAGCATTTTCAGGAGCATCCTCTGCAGTGTCAGAGTTCACTTCAATGTCACTATAATCAATGTTGGCTTCTCTGTCACTAATGTCATTTTCCTCCTCTTCAGTGACATTGTTTTTATTCGGCCAAATGTGAGTTCTGTGCTTTCTGTATACATGACGCCGAAAGACTCATATTTGAAAAAAAAAAAAAATGTTGACAGTTATCAAGTCCACAACAGATGGAAAAGTTATGCTCATGAGCATGAATCAGTCCTATATGTTTGATTAATTTTACAATAGTAAAATGTCGGCGTGAACACTTCGGACATGCATAGGGTCGTGGCATCTTCACCGTCTATGATACTAGATTAATAATCCTGACAACAGCAGTTGGCAATGGCTTATCACCTGGTGCGGATATCTTTAACATGTGCCTTTGGGGAAAGAGCAAGGTTGAACACAAAATATGGACAAAAAGCAGAAAGAATGCCATCCTCCACTCCAACTGCTCGGCAGATCCCTCCAATTTCATAGTGCTTAAGATTTTCACATCACTGAAGACCATGGATGCTCCCAAAATCAAAAATGACTTTCCAGTCAGATGCTCCCAAAATCTGCACAGTGGGGTAGGGTGTGGCTGGTGCTTCCTGGACAAAATGTAAAATTATTAGGTATTAGGGATGTAATGGTTCAAATTGCTCATTGTTTATAAGGGTTATGGTTTCTGATTCCAAATATACTATATTAAAAATAAACTAAGTACAAATAATTAAGCCTACAAGTAATTGCACAAAAAAATAAATAAAAATACAATACAGCAAATAAACTATAGGGCAATATACACTTATCTTTTTTTTTTTTTTTTGTAGATGCCGTGTCAGATTTTAGAGATCTTATAGATCAAATGTGCAAATTAAAGATCTTTTTAACCAAGAACCGATAAAAACTGAAAATTTTATTTTTTTATAAAAAAAAGGTCTAAACAGAAACATTTGCATACCACAAGGACTCTCTGCAACAGCTTAATTTCTTGCTTCCATGTAATGTGCTTCTATTTGAGATTTCCCCTTAGCCAACTTCAACACACTGGACACAATTTTGTTGAAGGAACCCTGGAAACACCGGATTTAATCAGTTACAGCATGCATTCGTCCCATTTCTTGAAATAACTGAAATGCAGAGAAGACAAATAATAATAAAACAAATAAATTTTTTCAATGTTGTTTTTCACCATTATATAAAACAACAATTCTTTATTGTAACAAATTTATACAGTATGGCCTTTTCTCAAGCACTTTTGAAGGTGCAAAAGACATCTACAATTATTGTGAAATGGATTGTGAAAAGGTACAACATGTTGCTTTTAAATGTTTTTAAAGTAAATAAAAATCAGTGGCCATTGTATGGAAATCAAAAATAAACATATTTTGGCAAGATGTGGTTTTGAAGCATTTTTTATTATTTTTTTTTTACTTACAACTGAAGGGACTCTGAGGAAGGCATATTTATGAAAAAGTTCAGCAACAGGAATTTCACTTATTTCCTTTCTCCGCCAAGCAAATGTTTGTTTCATATTTTCATCAACAATTGCAGCATCTGTTTAGGTCTTTTTGTACTGGTCCTGTAAGGTCTTCACATGGGTTTTGATTGAAATGGCATCCTCACCAACTGAAGACCCATAGTCTTCACCTGACTAAAACATAAAACAAACTTAATTGGTCGCTTTACATATTGTGAGTCTGACACTACCGTTTAAAGCTGCTAAATTAGAAATATTGCAATTGTAAAGTGATTTATCACTGCTAAACATTTCTTACCACAAATCTGCTGGCCCTCTGACAAGAACCCTCTTTTTCCCCAGGTTTCCTTGCATTGTGTCCATATTTGATTTTAATCTTTTTGACCTCCTCTTCATCAACAAGTGGGGTTCGTTGTAGAGCTTTAAATTTTCTTTTTAAGGACATGTGCCAAGTATGCTGTTTTAAAAAAAATAAAAATAAAAGCAGTATGAGGGAGCTCTCTGTGTTTACTTAAAATATCTTAAAATTTATGTTCTGCAGACAAACAAATTAAGGTCTTAGGGTTTCATATTAGGATGAACTATTCCGTTTCGTTAGTATTTTATGTGAAGCCCTTTCAGTCTTACTAATTGATTAGTTGAAAAAAACAAATTGAAATGGTATATCAATTATTACTTTACCTACATTTTTTATGCCTGACAAGCATTTACAACCTTTAGGCAAATTGTCTACAATACAGAAAAAAAAATATATTTGACTCACATATCCATTTCCTTCCACATCTCGCAGGAAAGGGTATTTGAAGATAATAGCCTTGACTATGCAGACAAAGTCATTGTTTGTATGATACCTGTCAGGACAAATTTATGAACTTGTATTTATGAATCCACAACTGTTTACTAATTACACACACAGACACACACACACACACACACACACACACACACACACACACACACACACACACACAGTTTTTTTTTACTTGCATCCAATTTTATTTGTACATCATTTGTGAATTTTGGTAGTGTGAAAGCAGTAGGAAATTGTGATGGCGGTTCCCAGCTGTTTAGACAAAGAGATGATGCTGAATTGAGGTAAAACATTTAAAAATCAGTTTACTTAGTAAACATGATATAATAATGTGACAAAATTGGTCAGTATAATCATGACACTGATTTTTAAACGAGCATGTTTCTAGCACGAATTAGCATGTTTCTTGCTAGGCAGTTAATAGGGTGTTCTGAGTGGTTGCTAGGAAGTTCCTAAGGTGTTGCTAGGGTGTTTTGACTGGTTGTTAAAGCATTACTAGGCGGTTGCTATGATGTTCTGAGTAATAACAAACTTATTAACCACTCAGAACACCCTAGCAACCACCTAGCAACATATCAGCAACCACATAACACACCCTAGCAATGCCTTAGAAACTACTTAGAACACCCTAGCAACCGCATAGCAACATCTTAGCAACTACCTAGCAACAACTCAGAATAATCTAGCAACCACCTAGCAACATCTTAACAACTACCTGGAACACCCTAGCAACCGCCTAACAACACTTTAGCAACCACTCAGAACATCTTAGCAACTGTCTAGCAATGCTTAAACAACCAGTCAAAACACCCTAGCAAAGCCTTAACCATTAAGAACACCCTAGCATCTACTTAGCAAAACCTTAGCAACCACTGAAAAACCCCTATTAACTACCTAGTAAGAAACATACTAATCCATATTAGAAACATGCCAATTAAAAAAAATCTGTGTCATGATTATACTGACAAATTTTGTCACATTAATAATGTGTCATGTTACTGTTTCAATTTGCTCAAACTAAATGTTTAAAAATTACTCATAAAAACTCTGCAATCATTTCAAGCTATTTCACACTGAAACCCAACAAATTACAAATACATTAAGCAGGGAGGGCTGCACAATTGATTCAATTGACGTACAGTTGTTAATTATAATACAATAATTGTGTGCAAGTGAATAACTGCTGTAGTACTTGCCTTACATCTGTGGATGCAGCCGGACTTACAGGCAGCTCTACACTTTGGTTCTCTTTCAGTTGCTAGACAAGTTTGATACATTTGACTTGCTTTTAAAAAGACTTCTCAAAAAGCTGCGCTATCATGGGATCCGTGAGACCAGCACTGACTGTTTCTCCATCCACCTCAAAATCTAAAAGATAAAGAAACATTAACGTTATGCAAGTTTCGGACAGGGCGATTGTTTATAGTGCATGAGCAGATAATGATATTCTTGTAAACAGTACACCTGGCATATTACAATGCAATGTTTGCATAAAGGTGCTGTGAAGGAAATATGCTGGCTTTACCCCGCACATACTGTACACTGCACACAATGCTCACGTTATTACATTATTACCAATGGGAGAAAATGCGAGGGCTGCACCAAAAATCCTGCACCTTTCACGAACACAACGCCTCGAAGCGCTAAAATAAAAAAAATTGAATACAATGTGTGCAAAATACTGTGTCTGACATGGAATTCACGAGTCATGTTTCTATGAAATGCCGAATAACAAGCAACTCAAATTTTCTCAATACGTCTGCGTAAGTTAGGCTTCTTCACCTTTGAAAGGGCCTTTAGAAAAACAGACAAAAGAATGCCTTTAACGTTACACTTGCGTGGTACATAATTAAGAAATTAAAAAGTATTAAAATAATTTAACAGTGTTACTGCAAACCTACGGCACACAAAGCCGTAACGCTAAAGTTACACTTAGTAAAGTCATGTTGGGTGTCTGTAAAACTTTATAACGTTAGCCTATATTTGGTTTGGTTAAATTTGACGTTACATATGACTCTCCTCTGAATTTCCTCTTCTCTTCGTCAGATAACTCTAGTCCAGCCTCCATTAATTTTAAAAACAAGTCCTTCGGATGATAAAGAAGACAAAGCCATGGTGATGTGGTTACTCTGCTTCCCGCTATCCGTTCAGATGGTCAATTCCGTTGCCGTCTGTGGCGATCCGTTTACAGGCGTCCGATAAACCACCAAAATCGAAGTTTTGTAATAAAGAGGCGAAAAGTCGATTTGTCGTCTGCTTTCTGCTTTGCGTTTTTATCCTCTGCGGTGAGTCAAATAAAGCACCAATTCCATTAATTGTAGTAATAAAGAGGGAAAAAGTAGACTAAAGATGTTGTCTGCTTCCCGACTTCCCACTCAAATGGCTGCAAGGCTGCAGCAACTTTGACCAATCAGTGTATTGTTGCTGTGCCATTACACAGCAACCAATCACTTGTAAATTAAAAAAGTTTGGCAGGAATTATGTATGCCAGCTCATGCGCTCAATTGAAAACAAATGCCAAAATGTGCCGGTATTAATAATGTAATTAAATGTTTTAATTTTTATTTTTAAACGATTATTAAATCTTTATGAAAAAAGCATTAATGAATATAAATCACAACAACTGTAGTTGTTTTTGCCAGAACCTTATTAGAAGTTAATATTTAATGTTAAAAGTAGTCTATATTTATATGGAGAGTTTTAATGTGAACATTTTCATAAAATCACTTTCCAGTCATATTTATAATAGAGATTGTATTTTAGGCAGTTTGGTGACTAAGATGAAGAAAAATGAATGAACGAACGATTGTATATTAGCAAATGTAATGAAGAGGGAGTTGTTGTAACACTTTTGTACCTTTAATAGGAGAACTATTGTGTACCTTCATTTCAGTTGTACCATAAAAGGCACCGAACAGTATCATGCAAGCTCTTTCCTGTACCATATAAGGTCAAATTTTTACAGGGGTACAAAACTGTTCCTTAAGATACATTATTTGTACCACCATGTACCTTTTTTTCTGAGAGTGTAAAGACTACAGACTAGAGCCCAGACCAGATTGAACCCAAAACTAGAATTCAGAAGAACCCCAAAGGACTCCAGGGAGCAGGTGGGGTCCCAGACAAAATGGATTAATTGCACAGGTCAGACATCTCTCAGACATTCCCATCTCTGATACCTTTCTTTCTTTCTTTATCCGTCGAGAGTCTGGTTAAGTTTAGTGTGCCGCAAAACCAGAAATCAACACAACTAGCCCTTTTGCCGCTTCAAATCTTGAAAAGGCCGACTCCACACCACTCCAAGCCTTGCGAGGACAAAGAAATGACCACCAGCTAACCACATGCTCAACAGAGGGAGTTTTTTGCATCACAAAAGGAACGCAAGTAACACTTCCAGACTACCAATGAACTAATGTAAACTAAATATTAGCCTAATGAGACCATAGAAGGGTTTAATTTAATATTTTTGGTTCACTTTGTTTGGTCTTCAAAATCCAAGGTTTTTCCATCATTGCACTCTCTCAATCTCTTATTTGGTTTTCTTTACTCTTCTCTACATTTGTATGAATGTGTGTTTGTGTTGGGTATTAGTTTCTGTTAGATTAATCAATAAAGTTTATTTTTTCTAGTTTATGAATCTAGTGTCTTAAATTTCGATCTTGTTACCCTGCTTAAACATAAATGGGTTTTTACTTTTGATAGCAATAGCCATAATTGAAGTCAACTGTCTATTCGAATGATTGCTGAATGATTTGTTTGTTCGGATTTAAAGAGTTGATTCTTTTGAAGCCCCGTTAAGCTGGATTTATACTATCGCCTGGCGCCATATCGCACGCCTCCGCTGACTGCATGCGCACTTCGCGACATGGACAAGGCTTTTATACTTGCCACATTCGCCGTTATGATATTCTTTAAAACGACAGGGGCGGTCAAAAGGAACTGACCGTAAAGTCAGACAGATAAACAGAAAAGTAGGAAGTTTCCAGAACTAAATCATGTCATTAATATCATACACAATTTTTTTTTACTAGTTATTTGTATTGTTTTTATAAATTATTTTAATGATTATAAGGATCTTTATAACCATTCAAGATTTTTTTTATCAAATTTGATGCATCACTTGCTTTTGTTCATATCTCAGACAGTTTTACCTATTAAAGTTTTTTAAAATATTAATGACAACAGAACATGGGCTGCTCTACAAATATATTCTTTATTATGGCAAGAAAAAAAGCAAAAAAAAAGCACACTTACTAAAAAATACTAATGTTTTTAAAGATTTAGCCCGCTCCACAATTCACACACTGTCTGGCTAGTTTATGTACTATACTTATGCAAAAAGGGTAATAATGGTCCAACATTACTGACCATTATTACCAATACAGCCTAAAAAAACAGGGCATCAGTGTAAACAGAAAGGTTCAAATATTCCTTTCCAGGTTTTAAAGCAATGATTAGTTCATTTTAGTTTTGTAACTATTAAATAAATTTAAATTTAAAATTGTAACATATACATCAGTGTAAAACCTATGACTGGTGGACCAACATATTTCTGTAATTGTGTACATGTGTCTCCACTTTGCCATGGCCTCTTTTGGCATTAACAATGCCTCAGGTTTTTCCAAACCTTTTAACAAAAACTTTCTTCCTTTCCCACGGCTATTGCTATTTCTAGCCAAGAATTATTGTTCATCAGGTTATCTGTATGATTACGGATCATAAAGATGTCTGTACAGTCGTACTGTTTCAGACAAAATCTCTTCAAAGTAATTCATATTCAACTCAAATCAAACGCAGCGCCGCGCGCACTGTTTGCTTGGGGTTTAAAAAATGCAGTGTGCACCTTCAGCCGAAATCATGTCGCGCGCACCCAAAGCGAACTTCTGCTAACACCGCGATGACGTCACATTCGATATCACAATATGAATATCCATTTGACCAAATTCACCCTAAATCAACTACATTTCAGTTAAGGATTTTTTGTATGATGACATCTGTGAAATAAATAAGCAAGTTGACTAGTTATACTGTACGTATATGCACACAACATAATCACTCTCAGCATGGCCACTTTTAGGATTCTTTTAACACATTATGCAGATTACTTTTCCAGAGCTTTAATTCTTTTCTCATTACTAAAGATCTATTTGCTGTTGTTAAAATGCGGTTTGTAATTAGATGGAGTCATTTCTCACAAGGCCTTAATATAAGGCAGTTAAGAACAAAGGCTTCCATTATTTCTTTCTAGCTTGTTAAAATGCTATCCAGCCCTTGCCATCTTGTTTCATGCATTTTATTACCTTTCGATGCAGCAGCCACAGCTCTTAATGTGTAAATGCAAAATTGATTTAATGGAAAACGCCACAACACCACCAAAGAAGACATTCAGGGTGGAAATAAAATTTATAAAATAAATAAATAAAAATCTGAATGTCTTAGGAAGCCTTGGTTTACAGTGATTTTAGACCATTTGGACACAATGCAGAGAGTATAATAAATTATAATCAGGACCCACTGTTATGTTTTATCATATTATATCAATTCTGGTCCTAGAAGGCAACCATTCTTTAGAGTTTGATTCCGCAAACTGCAATATATATTAGGTGTGTTTAATTAGGAATTCTTCAGGATGTGAGCCCTCAAGGACTGGAGTTTCCACCCTTGCACTAGAATGTCAGTAATGTCACCTTCTTTTTTTATATTCATAAAAGAGTCCTTTGTCAGAGGGGAGGACAGGGTCAATTTTGTGTGTTATTCATGAGGTCATAAAATTAGTTTTGTGTTCTGTGTGAATAAGAAACAGCATGAAACGTTTCAATAATTTAGATATGAAGTAAAATGCAGTGAAATGCTTTATTCCTATTCCTAATATTCCTGCTCACATGAAGATTTCACTGCTCCCTACATACTGAGCTGGGCAACACAGTGCCATTTCAGTTAATTTTGAATAATCTAATTCTACCAAAGACATAAAAACCCAATGTACTCATTAAGTGAAATACATATTAAATAAATTAAAATAAATATAATTATGCAACAGTTACAGAAGTTGGTCAAATTTTGTCAAGCAGTTCATGAATCATCCTCAACTGACCTAAATATACAGCGGTTTGGACAATGAAACTGAAACAATAATGCATTAGTATGGTGTAGGGATGCCTTTTGTGGCCAATACAGCATCAATTTGTCTTGGGAATGACAGATACAAGTCCTGCACAGTGGCCAGAGAGATTTTGAGCCATACTGCTTGCATTATGGTTACTATGTGATGTTGGTGGAGGAAAATGTTTCCTGATTTGCTCCTCCAAAACACCCCAAATTGGCTCAATAATATTACGATCTGGTGACTGTTCAACTTTACTTTCATGTTCATCAAGCCACTCTGTCACTGGTCTTGCTGTGGGTATTGGTGCATTATCTTCCTGATACACGGCATGATTTTTTTTTTGCATACAATCTGGGATAGCACTTGGGCATCCCTTTCAGTCATCTTCCTCTTGCGTCCACAGTTAAACATACCATGGCTCTTGATACATCACAAAGACACACCACCGAGATATGCAACAACAAGGTGTTCTTGTTTGAACTTTGAATGTCAACTAATGTTGTGTGCTTTGCAAAATTTTACGCAAAACCAAGCTATTACTCCGCTAATTAAACCTCCACACTCTGTTCTTAAGCTGTGTTCACACTAGAGTTTGAGCATGTGACATTTTGTGAAAAGGGAAAGGATTAAACAAGATAATTAGATGTTAAATGTTTTTTTTTTCTTCATATTTAAATTTTCTGTACAAAAAGGTCATGTTTTGATTTTGTTTACTCTCACGTGATGCAAATTCGTAGGGCAGAGTTCACCAAGCTTGAACTTTGCGATGCAGTGGCATGCTAAACTGCCGGTCTGCCGCATTCGCATGCTCATAAATGAAAATCTATAGGGTGAAAAGTACGGTTTGACTACAGCTTTAAGCTGCAGTCACAAGAGTTTGTGCTTGCGAGACTCTGTCGAACAGCGCTGTCAAAAGGGGTGGGATTAAACAAGATGATCAGACATTAAAAAAGCGATTGATTGCTCCATATTTAAAATTTCTGTCCAGCGAGGTCATGTTTTGATCTTTGATTTGTCTCACACAATCACATGACGCGATTTCACAGGTCAAAGTTCACCAAGCTTGAACTTTCCAATGCAGCGAACTGTGAAACTTGTCGCATGACCTTGCGTTTCCGGTCTGACACATTCACATGCATATGAATCGAAGTATATGGGGAGAAAAGTGCAGTGTGACTGCAGCTTTAATAGTGGAATGTGCAATCAATAAAGATTTTGCCACCAGGCTCGACAAATTTACCCATGAAACCTCCAACACTAAATTGACAATTGGTTTTAGTTCCCCTTCATAGGGAACTCCAACGTGTGTCTGTAATAACAGACTTTTGGGAGTACTTCAGACGACCAATCGCTTCTGATGATAAGAAAACGGGCCAATGAAATGCCAATTGAGTTGGCGGAGCTGAGCTCCACAGCTGAGACTGATGAGCTCATCAGGGCTATATAAGCCAGCTGCTGGAGTCAGATCCTCAGAATTGTTGCTTCAGAGCCGATCGTGAGCTGAACAACTTCTGAGCTGACTTCCAGAGAAGAAAGCCTTACCTTCACCAGTGCGGAAAGAAGACGTGCGAGTGGCGGGCTGGGTTTCCCGTCCTCCGGGCGTTTCGCTGGTGATCTAAAAGAGATTTTCCTAAGAGAGCAACACAGTCAATCAACACGTCTTTTTCAAGACGCTGTTCAGACTGTGCGTTTCTGGATGCGGTGGTTCCTATCTCCGGATGATGGGCACGGGTATCGCATGACAGGTCTGGGGGTCCAGCATGTCGGTGCGGTGCCCGCGGACAGCTCATGCTCTCACTGCGAGGGCGTGGTTGTTGCATTGCTGAGATCGCGGCTTCGGCCACCCCGTTGCTCCCCGTGAAAGCGGTTAGCACGCGGGCAGATCTGAGCCTCCGGGACCGCGGACCCCCCACTCCTCCACAGCGTGCCCCATCCAAGCTTCGGGCGGTTGTACGGTTCATCCCCCGGGATGCCCGCACCTCCGCCTGATGACACCGGAGATCAAAGGTCCATCGCTGTTATGCTCAGATGACAGACTGGGCTCGCTTCCATCCCTCGGGGTGCAATGCGCAGTCACGGTTCTCGAATCAGACATAACAGCTGCGCTTCCTGGGCTGTTTCGGCAGTGCGGCTGGAGATGGCTTGTCCCCCAGTCTCACCGCCGGACTGACTAGAGGGTGTGACGTGCGGGCTGTTCTAAGATTAATCTTCCAGCCCCCGTCCCCTTCTTCCCAGGAGCGCACAGTGAGCACACGCTGGCATAGAGGGCGTTTTTCTCTGCCCGGTTCACGTATGTTTCCGCCTTCACCTCCCTTGATGGCGAGGCGGCCAGTGGGTACGAAGCTATTTCCTCAGGTGGTGGGCGCCGCCACCTGGAGGGGTAAGCTGAGACCCCCATCTAAGGCGGGTGGGTTATCTGTGTCTATCAAGGCCAGAGCCCACACCGCTGCGGGCCATGCCGCTTCTGCCGTGCCCCACGGCCTCCTGGCTGTGCTGCACAGGGGCGGTTCTTCCCCAGGCTTATGCGTAAGCGTCTCACGGCGATCGACTATGCTCTCATGACATTCAAGTCGGCCGTCCGTGCCCTGGGGAAGACGATGGCCACATAGTGGTCCGGAAATGCCACCCTGGCTTGCCCTGTAGATATGCGCCGCGCTGACAAAGTACGCTTTCTTAGTGTGCCCATATCCCAGGCAGGCCTTCTCGGCGACACCATCGGGGATTTTACCCAGGGATCCTCAGTGGTGAAAGATCAGCCGTGCGCGATGGAGCAGGTCATCTCTTGGTGGGCTCTCCCCATCAGACCTGTCCACGCTGGCCGCTCCTCGCCGAGTGCGCTCTTCCCGCCCGCGGGGAGTTGATGCTCCCGTCACAGGTCGCCGTTAAGTCCAATAACTGGACTGCGAAGCGAACCTGAGGCGGGCCACTTGGAGAGGAGGAGAACCGTTCTTTCCCCGGTGGTGGCCGGGGCTCCCCCGCGAATGTATAATGAGTAGCGATCCGAAAAGAGCGGCTTTTCCTCCCTCTGGGTGTGGAAGCCCAATTGCTGCCAGCATGGGACGCACTGCCTTCCAGCTCTCAGCTTTGGTGCATTTCGCCACAGGCTTGAGGGCGCCAGAGGATGAGCTCCTTTCTCGCACCTCCAGCCACTCCGCGGGATCCTGGGAGTAAGGTAAGAGTCAATCTCTTATTTTCACCTCTTCCTCTGGATGCTCTGCTTCCCGGGATGAGCACTCCCCATCCCGAAGCTGCCCCTCCGCGGGTACGTCAGCGATCGTTCCGGGTATGCTGCTAGTTAGTGGGCTCTGTCAGTCTGGTTAGCGCTGCTCAGTCCGCGCAGTAGCTCAGGGGGACGGTCAGACTCGGCTATGCGTTTCAATTCGCTGTTGGCCTCCCGAGTGCACGAGTGTGTATTTAAGCGATCATCGCTATGCCACTCCCTGTCTCGCGTGAGAAGATTATTATCCTCCTGGCGAAGGATATAATCAAGCCAGTCCTCCAGCCGAGATGAAGAGCGGGTTACGCCCCCCTTCATCGTATCCAGAAAGCGGTGGGTTATACCAATCCTATCTGCGTGTTTTGATCTGTCATCTGTTCAGGATGTCTATCAAGATGCTCATGCAGAAACGCATCCCCCAGTGCGTCCGTCCCTGGGATTGGTTGCAGCTATAGACCTGAAGGACGCTCGCTCCATGTCTCGCTCTCTCCCTCCTTATACTGTGATTTTTCCGGTGTTCGGGGGGCCGAACATGGTGGCAACAGTCCTCCCATTCGGGCTGTCCCTGTTTCCATGCGTGGAGGATGCCCTGTGCGTCTTTGGCGCACGCGCATCTGCATTTTTTGATTATTCATTGACTATTTTTAGATCTCTGAACTGATCGATTATGCACAGGGACCTGGTGCTCCGGCACCTCAGCCTGTTTGGGTTTTGGGTCAACCGAGTATGAGCGGGCTTTCCCCTGGGCAGAGCTTCTCTCATCTCGGGTTGGAGCTGGACTCGGTCTGCATCACGGTGCGCTCTTAGCGCGCTGGGCTAGCGCTGTCCTGTCTGATTAATTCGGCAGTTATATTGGTCTCACTGAAATTATTCAGAGGCTCCTGGGGCATATGACATTTTGTAGCCGCTATCACGCTGCT
This sequence comes from Danio tinwini, assembly GCA_903798205.1. NCBI lineage: Eukaryota > Metazoa > Chordata > Actinopteri > Cypriniformes > Danionidae > Danio > Danio tinwini. Next base: position 15,392,249 of record CAIGQZ010032997.1, read on the forward strand.
CAATTGTTCATATGAGACTAATTCAGCGCTGGCTTCGCGATCGGGTCCCCAGATGGGCATGGCACGCGGAGAGGCACCGGGTTTACGTCACCACGCTGTGTCTCCGCACCTTCAGCCCCTGGATGGATCTTGCCTTCTACGGGCCTGAGTGCCCTTAGAACAAGTATCCAGTTATGCTGTCATCTTGACAGATGCTTCCAGTATGGGCTGGCGGGCTGTGTGTATCGAGCATGCAGCTGCAGGTTCGTAAACCGGACCCAGGTTGCATTGGCATTTCAACTGCCTGGAGCTGTTGGCATTGTTTTTCACTCTCCGCCGGTCACTACCGAAGCGGGAGGGGAAACCCGTGTTGGTTAGGACGGCCAGCACGGCTGCGATGGCATACATCAACCGTTTGGGCGGTGTTCACCACCTCAGCATGTCTCAGTTCGCTCGCCATCCGCTCCTCCGGAGTCTTGCGGCTAAATAGCTGCGCGCCGTTCATATCCTGTACAAGCTCTCCATGCCAGCTACAAGCTCTCAGGACTGCTATGTTTCAGGAGAATGGAGACTCCACCCCGGCACGTTCCAGCTGTTATGGGCACGCTTCAGAGAAGCCCAGGTCATCCTGCTGTTTCTCCCGAGCGGCCCTTCGCTGGCTGCCTTTTCTGCTCTGCACAAAGGCGCTGGCTCTCAGCTGGCCCCGGGTTACGCAATATGCATTCTTTCCCCAGTGAGCCTGCTCGCACAGACACTACTTACACTGTGCAAAGTTGGGGAGACGAGGAGCGGGTCTTGCTCGTTGCGCCTCTCTGGCCCAACCGGACCCGAGTTTTCAGAACTCACACTCCTCGTGATGGCCCTCCCTGATGAATTCCCCGGAAAAAGCACTTCCTTTTTCTGGGACGGGCACCCTCTGGCACCCGTGCAGGGCTCTGAAGCCTCTTTGGATGGTTTCCAGACAGAGCGCGGTGGACTTAGGTGACTTATCAGTGTGATAGTTAACACCGTCACTACAGGCTAGAGCGCCTTATTAGGTATGCCTATGTTCTGCAGTGGAGTCTATTCGTTGTGTGGGAATTCTCTCTGAGAAAACCCCCGGACATGCCAGATTAGTGTTGTGTTTTCTTCCTTCAGGATAGCTGGAGCGCTGGCTGTCTCCCTCCACACTGAAGGTTTGGCGTGTGATCATGCGCAATTTTAATGCGGATGGTAGCGCGTTGGGAAAGCATAACCTCTTCAGCCGGTTTCTCAGAGGCGCGTGGCGCATGATGATAATCCATCCCCGCCCCCTCTCTTACCCTCTTGGGATCTGTCTAGCCCCAGCAGTTATGATTAGGTCCGTTGAGCCACTCGATCAGTATATATACGTTCTGTCCCTTTAGGCAGCTCTGCTGATCGCGCTGGTATCAGGAGGGTTAAGATTCCGATGGCATTTTCGGTCAGCGAATTGTGCCAGTAATTGGACCGACCTACTCTCACGTTTACCTGAGACCTCGGTTCACCTTGTGCCAAGGCTTCTACCACCCCTTTTTTTTATTAGGTGGTGAGCCTGCAAGCGCTGCCTGCGGAGGAGGCAGACTCAGCCTTTTCATTGCTATGTCCGCGCACTGCGCTTAACGTGACATGTAAGCATACGCAGCTCTTTTCTGTTATGATCAGCAGAAGGGAAGTGCTGTATTAAAATAGAGGTTGGTTCATTTTTTAATTTATGCCATCACCCTCGCTTCATGTGCCAGGGCGAGCTGTGTCCCCCGGGAGAGAGAGCACATTTAATAATATAATAATAATAAGCGGTGCCTCCTTTTCGGCGTGAGTACACAGCACCTCTTAACAGATCATGTCGAGCTGCTGGCTGGGCGACACCTAACACATTATCGAGATTATTTCTCGAGTGGAGTCACTTTCCTCCTGGTTACTGGTTACCCCAGTCAATCGAGAGGAAATTAAGCTCGGTGTCAATAAACGCTTGCTGCGCCAGGCTCCCTAACCCGGAGATGCGTGCGCATTTTCTATTCTACTAGTAAGTTTCCCTTTTCAGGTGAACCCTAGAGAGTTCCCTTCGAGGCCCCCAGCACCTGACTCAGCGGAGGAGTCAAGTGCTTGGCTCAGTGTGTAGTCTGGTACGCCCATCTGGTCTACCCGCATACTGAGGTTCGGTGCCAGCTATGTGCATTCCCCTGTCTAGGTGATGCCATATGCATTATCCACCATGGTGTGTTCCCCCTATTCAGGCGGACCCATGTCTTCCCTAACCGCTAACCAGCTTATCATATGTAGCACTCCCCCTCAATAGGGCTAGTCCATATGCTTTCTTACCATCAAGTCTCCCCCTCCGGGTAGCAGGTGGTCTCCGCAGCGTCCTCCCCCTTTGGGGACTGGCACGCTTTCCCAACGTACTGTCGTATCTCTAAAATCCCTAGTCTATTAGCTAGGTAAAAGCATTACGACCCCCGATCTAAATCGTATTATTCCCATGTAATGGTAATTTTTGGGCCTAGGGGACGTTGGAAGGTTGCGCTTTTGGTGATGTCAGTACGCTCACGCATTGCTTGGCAAACTGCACATCAGGAGCGTGACAGGCTTAGCTGCTGTGGCGCTTTCCAGAACATCTCCCAAAAGTCTGTTATTACAGACACACGTTGGAGTTCCCTATGAAGGGGAACGTCTGGTTACGTCCGTAACCCTCGTTCCCCGAATAAGGGAACCGAGACGTGTCTCTACTGCCACAGCACCTAAGTCTCCAGCTGGGAGCTGAGTGATCGGCTTTTCAGCAGGCAATTCTGAGGATCTGACTCCAGCAGCTGGCTTATATAGCCCTGATGAGCTCATCAGTCTCAGCTGTGGAGCTCAGCTCCGCCAACTCAATTGGCATTTCATTGGCCCGTTTTCTTATCATCAGAAGCGATTGGTCGTCTGAAGTACTCCCAAAAGTCTGTTATTACAGACACACGTCTCCGTTCTCTTATTCGGGGAACGAGGGTTACGGACGTAACCAGACGTTTCATTGTCCAATCCCTGTATATTCCTGTAATATTTCTGTGGAAAATATCTGGTATTTGTTAACAAACTTATGTTTATTGTTAAAGACAATACATATTGTATGTTGATGTCAATCAGTAAGTTACTCTTCCTAAGACAGGCAGTGTGTTTGATTATTTAATATATATTAAATCATAACTCATACAGTTTGTGTCATACATGTGCTTTTTTTTTTAACCAGCTTAAAAAGATTAATGCAATACAAAATATATATTATTACAGCATGATTGTGGCATTTACAGTACATTTTTTGTAATAATTATCATAAAGAAAATGGTTATAATTTAATTGAATTTTTTTTAAGATAAAAAAAAAATCTAGCCAAAGGAAAAACATATCTAGCCAAAGGAAAAAAACACCAAAAACACAAGCCCTTACCTTACCAATAATGACATGTCTACAAAGTGTTTGCATATCTTTTGCACTGTTGGATTCTTGTTTGTGATTCAAAATGTCCAGATGAACCACTGATTCCACTATGTTTGTGCTGACAGCGATGCTCATTACAATAAAGATTTATTTGTAGATTCCGAATCTCAATAAATCTACTGTGAGAATCTGAAGTGGGAACCTGCATCACAGAAATGTTCCTGTATAACAAGTAAAGATAACAATGGCAACATTTAGCTATTTTAAATCATTAAAATCACTTTAGTTACAACCTTAAAGTGATTTTAAATATTTTAAAGCCAATAACTTGGTATGTTTGGCAAATTCTATATTTTTTAAACAAAAATAATGATGATATCTCTATGCAACTGATACTATTGCTAATGGTAATCTGTCTGGCTTTTAAATATTAATCACATAAGTACTGATTTGCTGTTTTCAAAATGTGCTGGCAGTTATTTACATGTTATGCATCAATTCTTAGAGGTATGTGTCTAGTGAGTTTTGAATGTGAAACCTGTGGAAAGTGGAGATTAGTGAAATAAATTGTGCTTGTGAAGTACCTCAGACATGATCAGAGATGGTTGATGTCTAGTTCAGCAATACTCTTGTGTCATGACCCCCAAATGCACAGTGACTGTTTCCTAAATAATTCACTATAACAACAAAATACATTTTAAGAGTTTAAAATAATATCAAAATACATTGGATGTGGCAAAGCATCCAAGACCTCAACAGATGAAAAAGAGGCGCCAGATTGCTAAAAATTTTAAAGTGAAGCAATCTTCAATTTTGCCCTTTCTTTTTTCACAAAATCAATAAAAACAGACTGTTTTAAAAACAAGTGCATGGAGAAGGAGATTCCTTAATAGATTCCTGTAAAATAAGTCCTCACTAATTCTTCAAAAAAATAAATAAATAGAGACACATAAAACTGCAATTAATAGATCAAAAGATCTTGGTCATATTGTATTTACCACTGGTTTTCAATCATCAAATTCAGGAGTTAGGCCATTAACTTTAAACTTGTGGATGGTAAAACAATTGATGCTGTGACTGATTTTATTGATTTGCTTTTCCACAATAACTACATGTGTCTATAACCAATAAAACCAGGATGTATTTTATTACAATTCCAGAATCATTAGCAAACTGACAGTCTAATGTGGTGTATATTTATATGGTGGTTAATCAATGTGATGCCTCAACAAAGCACTTGAATGCAATGCAACAAGCTCATAAACATTATAGATGTTGAAGTTAGTTATCTGATAACACATAAAGGCCGTGATAATAACCAGAGCATAATGAGAAAAACACAAACATGCAGAGAATTAACCAATAACCAAAAAAGCGAACAATGGAACCCAGGCAGACAACAGCAAACTAAGCCGAAAGAGAATTAACATAATAGACAAGTACAGTACAACTTAAATTATACTGTTAGGTCCATAAGTAATTGGACATTGACGCAATTCTAACATTTTTGGCTCAATACACTAACACAATGGATTTTAAATGAAACAAACAAGATGTGCTTTAAATGCAGACTGTCAGCTTTAGAGGGTATTTACATCCAAGTCAGGTGAACGCTGTATGTGCCTCCCACTTGTTAATGGTCCAAAAGTAATTGGACAGAATAATAATCATAAATCAAACTTTTACTTTTTAATCCTTGGTTGCAAACCCTATGCAGTCAATAACAGTCTGAAGCCTGGAACGCATAGACATCACCAGATGCTGGGTTTCATTCCTAGTGATGCTCTGCCAGGCCTCTACACCAACTGTCTTCAGTTCCTGCTTGTTCTTGGGCCATTTTACCTTCAGTTTTGCCTTCAGCAAGTGAAATGCATGCTCAATTGAATTCAGGTCAGGCTATTGACTTGGCCATTGCATAACATTTGACTTCTTTCCCTTTAAAAAACTCTTTGGTTGCTTTTGCGGTATGCTTTGGGTCATTCTCCATCTGCACTGTGAAGCACTGTCCAATGAGTTCTTAGGCATTTGGTTTAATATGAGCAGAAAATATTGCCTGAAACACTTCAGAATTCATCCTGTTGCTTTTGTCAGCAGTCACATAATCAATAAATACAAGAGAACCAGTTCCATTGACAGCCATACATGCCCACGCAATGACACTACTACCACCATGCTTCACTGCTTAGGATCATGAGCAGTTCCTTTCCTTCTCCATAATCTTCTCTTCCCATCACTCTAATGCAAGTTGATCTTAAACACATCTGTCCATAGGATGTTGTTCCAGCACTGTGAAGGCTTTTTTAGAACTCTAATCTGGCCTTCCTGTTTTTAAGGCTCACCGATGGATCACATCTTGTGGTGAACCCTATGTATTCACTCTGGTAAAGTCTTCTCTTGATTGCTGAATTTGGTAACATACACCTAACTCATGGAGAGTGTGCTTGATCTGGCCAACTGTTCTGAAGTGTTCAGTGCTGCTGAACTCACTGGTGCGTTCGTTCTTTTTAAGAATTTCCAAACAGTTGTTTTGGCCACGCCTAATGTTTTTGCTATCTCTCTGAAGGGTTTGTTTTGTTGAATAAAGTTGAATAAAGATAAAACTGAAATTCTTATTGGGCAAAAAACCTGAGCGAGAGAGGATTTAAGCTGAATTGTGTTCTTTAGTTTTACAATCTAAAAAAAATTATTAAATAACCTGGTTGTTATTTTCGATTGTGATCTTAATTTTAAGTGAAGTTTCACAAACTAATTTCGAGAGGAGCACGTGATATGATTGAGCACGTCTGGCTTCTCATTTGTAATCAGTAATAATCCAATTAGAACGATCCAAGCTTACTATATATATGGATCATTTTCTCCCTACTGCTCTATCTTCCTTTTGGAAGAATCCCCCCTTCCACCCCATCTCCTCCTTTTCCTCCCTTTTTCTAAAGGGAGCTCTCGAGACCTACCTGATCTCGGATCCCCTGATATGCTTATTGAGCGGGCGGGAGCCTTGAGCTCAAGTATCTCCGAGCTCAGGGTTCTCTCCCGGGACAGCATGCCAAACCTGCTTAAATGCTAAGCATATCGAAGTGGGAACTCTTGAAATCTCATATTAATCAAGTTACAAAGACATGTTTTTTATCATTTGAGAAACATTGCCAGAATTTGTTCTTTCCTACCTTTTAATGATGCTAAGAAATTAATGCATGCTTTTATTTTCTCTCAGCTTGATTACTGCAATGCTATTTATATTGGTTTACCTAAGGGTTCTATAAGGAAGTTGCAATTGATAAAAAATGCAGCCACCAGGGTTTTAATGAAATTGAAGAAACAAGAACATATCACACCGGCATTAATAGAATTACACTGGTTACCAGTGCACCAAAGGATATTTTTTAAGATTCTTTTATTAGTTTATAAGGCACTACACAACATGACACCTTCTTACATTTCTGATTGCTTATTGAAATAGAATTTAAATCGTTTGCTAGGCTCTTCTAGCGCTGGACTTTTAGAATTTCACTCTATTAATCTGATGCAATCTGGTGGCACCTCTTTAAGTCACTATGCTCCAAAACCTTGGAATTGTCTTGCAACAGAAGTGAAAGAATCCCCCAGCATTCATGTTATGAAAAAGCATATTAAGACGCACCTTTTTAAAATCGCGTATGAATATTACATTTTGTGAAGTGTTTGTGTTTTATTTATATTGTGTAGGTGTATGTATGTACAGTGTGTGCATGTATATTCTTATGTGAGGACTTTTGTGTGTGTAATTGTGTAGATGAATGCATACATGCGTGTACAGATATGACTACCAAGAACACGCATTTCTTCACGCGCAGTACTGCAATTTGTCACCCGTAGTCACGCGCTTTACTGCGGCTGTAAAGGCCAAATTTTTATAAATAAAAAAAACAAAAAATCATATCTGTGGTTTATGCAATAGCCACCAGGTGGCGCAAGGAACAACCATTTTTACATTGACTTACAGTAGTTGTCATGGGTGTTTCGGTGCATGGACAGTATTTGTATACAAGAGCGCTCGATTCAGCTCCCTCGATGCCTCCAGCGGCTGGGTTTCTTTCTTTCTTTATTTTGGAGGACAGGCCCGGTTTGGCTAATCGGGAGGACTGCGCAGTTGCACGAGATTTGTTTAAATCACTCGCGCATTCTCTGTAGCAATATCTGTACATGTATGTTTCTATCTGAGTATATATTTATTGTTTATTTTGCTTTATTTGTCTAGACATCTTGTTGTTTGTTGTTAGTGAAGCACTTTGAGTTGCATGCATGTAGGAAAAGTGCTTTACAAATAAAATGTATTATTATTATTATTATTATTATTATTATTATTAGAAGCCAATTGTTCAATTACTTTTGGACACTTAACAAGTGGAAGGGACATATGTAAACTGTTATAATTCCTATAGTGTTCACCTGATTTGGATGTAAAAACCCTCAAATTGAAGTTGACAGTTTCAATGCTGTTTTTTTTTCATTTCAAATTGACTGTGTTGATGTATAGAGCCAAAAATGTTAGAACTGTGTCAATGTCCAAATATTTATGGACCTAACTGTAAACATCATAGTTTAGAACCTATAACTTAACATGTCACATTTCTTAATATATGAACTGTTTAACCAACATAATACATTATTTTGTATTTCTTCAGTGTAAATTAAATGATTCAATATATCATTTATTTTATATATCATTGATAAATGAGAAAATATTCTTTCCATAAAGGATATAAAGGAACCACTGGTGTGTATATTTGGAGAATGACTGTATGTCTAGCTATAGAAATGGTCTCAATCTCTCAACTATTGTTTTAATGAAGTGTCTAGCCATATGCTGCATCTCTACACTTTGCAAATGTATTCTATGCACATTCACAACCGTGATGTTTGAGATGTCTCAGGAGATGACATTGTTCCAGCTGTCGATCAGTAATCACACCGCCTGTGGCAGTGGAAAGATAAATTATGATGTTTGAATGACAGGGTGAGACATTTTCTGACTCAGCAATAATAGTATATTCTTCTGGGATTGCTAGAGATTTTGTATAATGGTAGACTATGACAGAAGACCTCTATACTGCATTAATATTTGTCATCGATAAGTATTTCATGCTTAAAAAAAGCACATTGATTGACAATCTTGATCTTAGCATATTGATTGACAATCTTTTTTGTCTTTAAAAGTTACATTTTATTTTTTAAAAGAGCCTTTTATATTCATAATATATTTGTGTTTGTAATTTTGACAGTAATGACAGCAATGTAGTGCAAAGTGGTTACTTTATTTTATTTAAATCTGACATACACTGTGCTGACAAAGAATTGATAGAACAAGATGTACTTTTTAAAATTATTTTTAAACAATATTGAAGCAAAGTTGCACAAACTGACAGACCCAATCAAAAGTATTATTTGTGTACTAAAATAAATATAGTGGAAAAGTTCATTGGGACACTTAAAAATGTCACCATTCAGTCAAGTTCTTTTCGGCTTAGTCCTTTTATTAATCTGGAGGTCGCCACAGCGGAATGAACCGCCAACTTATCCAGCATATGTTTTATGCAGCAGATGCCCTTCCAGCTGCAACCCATCACTGGGAAACATCCATACATTCACACATTTACACGCATACGCTATGGACAATTTAGCTTACCCAATTCAGCTATACCACATATCTTTGAACTGTGGGGGAACCCGGAGCACTTGGAGGAAACTCACGCAAACATGGGGAGAACATGACCCAGCTGAGGCTGGAACCAGCGACCATCTTGATGTGAGGCGATCGTGCTACCCACTGCGCCAACGTGATACACAAGTATTATTTGTGTACTGAATATAGTGGAAAAGTATATTAGAATACTTGAATGATGTCACACTAATTTATTATATTGTAGGCTGACCAGATGTCCCAATTTTGGTTGTCTTATTAGCCAATTGGGTAAAAAAAGGCTAAATTGCTGTGTAAAACTAAATTGCCGTGTAAATGGGGGAGTGTGTGGGTGTTTCCCCAGCATTGAGGGTTGTAAGTGACTAATCTTAAATTAGATTTGTAGTGATAATTGGATTTATCACAAATATTAACATTAATATTTTGGTATTGATATTAATATTGATATTTTAGCCTCTCGTAGAGCACCAAATAAATGTAGAAATAACAGATAAATAACTCTTTTTAAACGGGGCACTAGACAGCTTTAACTGTCAAAATAATTAACAATCAAATATTGTTCATTGAGTTATAGAAATGTAAAGGTGTTTATTATCTGGCCAAATCTGAAGGATAATGAGATAATCTGACTTGTAGAGCCTTTTCCTGTATTATCAACACAAGGAAGACACAATTGTAATATATGTGTATTCATTAACAAAAGAGTAAACAAGGGTAACTAAAATTACTAAAATGTACTAACTAATACTAAAGACAAACTGTCTGATGAGGTACAACTTATTCAAAAATAACAAACAACTAAGGAAGTTATTGTTATTAATGAATATCAGTTATAAACATCTAATTGTTTAGAATATTTTATACTGAAACACACTTTGCCAAGGTCTCTGTTAGAGGGTTGGAAAGTGGTATATTTACGCTTCTGCCATTGATCCAGTGGTTGGAAAAACCTGGATCTTCCTGCAGGCCTAATGCACGAAAGAAGCAGACTTAAGCCTTGAGAAGAAATCTGGAGATTCTGGAACATTAAAATAATGGTTTACCCCCCATTCTTATATATAT
>CAIGQZ010032997.1:15408712-15428753 GCA_903798205.1 Danio tinwini
CAAATGAAGAGAGGAATAAAGAAAGGAACAAATGAATGAAAAAAAAAGTGTCAGAGTCAGGGATGGAACATAAAATGTAGGTCTTGTACCCACTAAGCCAAATAGGCGTTGAAGAACCCAAACCATAAAAAAGGAACTTTCCTCTTAGGAAGAATTTCTTAATTGGGGAAGAAAAAAAATGAACAGAAGATAAAGTTAGAGCAAACAAAAAAGAGACTTTCCAATTTCCAAAAAATGCAAAAAACAAAAAGACAAAAACTCAGGAGCAGTAACTGCTCAAAAAATACTCCAAAAAACATAAGTCATAAAAAGCTTGGCAAAAGTATTTTTTTTTTTTTCAAATGGAGGAACTCACAGTGGGTAACAGGCTAGGATCCACAATAACCGAGCAAAGAACTACTGAACTGAGGCTACTTAAATGCAAACAACTCAACAAGGCTCATGTGAAATCAATAATGGTGATTACAAATATACAAAAATAAAGACACAGAACAAAATGAAAACATCTAGTGGTCAAGAAAAAAACATTACAAGGAAAAACTAAAATAACATGGGGCCAAAATCCTGACAAAAGGATTCAAGGAAGGACTGAACAAACTAAGGAAGGAAGGAAGGAAGGAAGGAATGAATGAACAAAGGACCTAATGAAGGAAGGAACAAAAATATAAACGAACCAATGGATGAATGAAAGGAGGAAGGAACTAATGAATGAAAGGAACCAACAATGAATGAATGAAGTAAAGATTGAACAAACAATAGAAGGAAGGTTGGAAGTAATGAACAAATTGTAATAAAGACTCTGAGGAAAGTGGATCCATTTGCGAGCTTCATTATTACACAGCAAGGAAACCGTGAATATGGTAGCCAATGGAGAACAGAATAAACTTAGGAATGTTGATGCAGGCTTTGGTCAGGGTAGGCAGCTTACGGTCAGAAATGATGGTAGAGGCAGAGGTCAGGGCAGGCAGCAAACGATCAGTAAACAGGCAGGCAGGTAGTCGGTAACAGAGAGGCAATCAGAAGGTTCGATAAACGCTCAGGAATGTTTGACAGCAAAACAAGACTTTACACCTTAGTCCTTGAACAGAGTGGTATTAAAACACCAAGATGATTGAAATCAGGTGCAGCATAATCAGTGCCAGTCATGTGGTTAGTATTCGGGGGATGAGAACCTCTGCTGGTTGGTAAGGGGTTATGCTGGGACCACACTGATGACACAAATATAGGAAGATCACTAAATGCACTACAGAATGTTAGGCTTACACATCCCTGCACAAACTGCATATAAACGCATCAACTTTTTCAATTCAATTCATCTTTATATGTATAGTGCTTTTACAATGTGGGTTGTGTCAATGCAGCTTCGCATAGAAGATTATAGTGAATTGAAAGTGTGAGTTCAGTTTTCAGAGTTTAAGTTCAGTTCAGGTCAGTGTGGTTTGATATTCGCTGGTAAGAGTCCAAACACTGAATAACAAATCCCAGGTGGAAATAGAGAATAAAGAGAATAATTAGCGTAGCTGCTGTTCATAGTGTATATAAATGAGATGCGTGGAGCACATTTGTGCATTATGCCGCTATGTGATGCATTCAGTCTATGCTTTACTAAAAAAGATCTTTAATCTAGTTTTGAACTACGAGAGTATGTCTGAGCCTCGGACATTATCAGGAAGGCTATTGCAGAGTTTAGGAGCCATAAATGAGAATACTCGACCACCTTTACTTGACTTTGCTTTTCTAGGTACTACCCAGAAGCCCTGAGTTTTGAGATCTTAAAGAGGAGGTTGGATTGTAGAGAGACAAGAGGTTGGTTAGATAAACAGGAGCTAGATTATTTAAAGCTTTATAGGTAAGAAGTAATATTTTAAAATCAATACGAAACTTAACAGGCAGCCAGTGTAAGGAGGATAAATTTGGGGTGATATGATCAAATTTTCTAGACCTGGTCAGAAATCTGGCAGCTGCCTTTTATACTAGCTGAAGTTTGTTAATAGAGGATGCTGGGCAATCAGCAAACAGAGCATTACAGTAATCCAGCCTAGAAGTCATAAAAGCATAAACTAGCTTGTCTACCTCTAAGATAGATAGCATACTTCGTAACTTAACGATATTTCTCAGATGAAAGCAGTTTTTGTGACATGGGATATATGATTTTCAAAATTTTAATTGCTGTCTAATATGACACCCAGATCTTTTATAGTAGAGCTAATGCTAACTTTTTATCCCTCTAATTGTAGGTTGAGTTGTGAGATCCGCTGTGTACAGGATTTAGTCCCAATGAGTGATAATTCTGTTTTGTCTGAATTTAAGAGAATAAAATTGTTGGTCATCCAGTCTTTAATATCTTTAATACACTCAGTTAGCTTAGATAGTTCAGATATCTCATCAGGTTTAGTTAAAATATATAATTGCGTATCATCTGCATAGCAGTGAAAGCTGATCCCATGTCATCTAATAATATCTCCCAGAGGTAGCATGTACAGGGTGGGCCATTTATATGAATACACCTTAATACATGACATAGACAATTCCCTTCAGATGACCAAAAATAAAAGTCTAAGGAGGTCAGATCGGGAGACCATTCAACTGGACCACAACGACCAATCCACTTTTCAGGAAACTGTATTCAGGAAACCATTTCCATTTTATTAAGGTGTATCCATATAAATGGCCCACCCTGTATATTGTAAAAAGCAAAGGGCCTAAAACTGATCCTTGAGGCACCCCATACTTTACTGGCCTGACTTGTGAAAGCTGTCCAACCCAGTTTCTCATTACTGGGTTGTGGCTGGAAGAGCATTCACTGTGTAAAACATATGCTGGAATAGTTGGCAGCTCATTCGGCTGTGGCGACCCTTGATTAAAGGGACTAAGCGAAAAATAAAATAAAAGAATGAGTTGGCGGTTCATTCTGCTGTGGCGACCTCTAATAAATCAGAGACTAAGTCAAAGGAAAATAAATGAATGAATGAATGAATGTTCAATAATAGTATAGGACTGAAAATTGTTTGGTTATTTCACAGCTGGGCAATGCAGTGGTGCAGTAGGTAGTGCTGTCGCCTCACAGCAAGAAGGTCGCTGGTTCGAGCCTTGGCGGGGTCAGTTGGCGTTTCTGTGTGGAGTTTGCATGTTCTCCCTGCATTCACGTGGGTTTCCTCAGGGTGCTCCGGTTTCCCGCACAGTCCAAAGACATGCGGTACAGGTGAATTGGGTAAGCTAAAATTGTCTGTAGTGTATAAGTGTGAATGAGTTTGTATGGATGTTTCCCAGAGATAGGTTGCAGTTGGAAGGGTATCCGCTGCATAAAACATGTGCTGGATAAGTTGGCGGTTCATTGCGCGGTGGCGACCCTGGATTAATAAAGGGACTAAGCCAAAAAGAAAATGAATGAATAAATGTATTCCACAGCTTTTTTTCCATCTGTAATTGTTTCATATTACTTTGTTCCTGCCTCTAATTTGCTGCTACTGATGATGTTGTTCACCTGTGCTTTGTTTAGTTTCACATTATCTTCTTTGTATTTAGAGGTGGATGAACAAGGTGTAAATTGTAATGATTGTATTTAAATTTCTTTGTTTTCTGTAAATATATAAATATTATTTGTTTGGTTTAAGGATTTGTAAACTTGTAATAAAATAAGTATCATTATTGATCATGTCATACCTATAAAGGTTTCTTAAGAAATTAAGTTGAAAACATATTTTATTAAATCATTATAAAATAATTTTTATGTGATTATAAATAAAGCTGCTTGTCAAGCTTTATTTACATCTTGCTCTTTTTGGGAAATTTCTACTAAAAGTGTAGCTCACTTATTTTGGGAATGTCTTTTTGTTCAATCATTTTGGATTAAAGAGTTTTTTATGCTTTCATTATCCAAAATATTTGTAATAATTTATATTACAGACATCTTGTTGTGTGGTTTACACTAATATATAAACCCCTTTTTAGCATATTCAAACAAGAACTGGAACATTAACATTTCAATATCTAGTAGCCTAAAGAGTGATGTTTGAACTTCTAGAATTTGTGCTTATTGTTTTGTGTTTAATATTCTTATTTGTTGATATTTATTTACTTTGCATGTGTTCTCTTATTTCCCTCTTATTTCTCTCATGCATTTGTTATATAGGCTACTTTAATTTAATTCATGATTCCTTTATTGTTGAAAATGAACTGTAGTTTGTAGAACTGTGGTGCTTAACCCTGTTCCAGAAGATCTACTTTCCTGCAGATTTCAGTTGCAACCCATATCAAATATATCTGCCTATAATTATCTAGTGCTGTTCAGGTCCTAGTTATTTGGTGCATGTGTGTTTGATCAGGGTTGGAGCTGAACTCTGTAGGAAGGTAGATCTCCAGGAACAGAGTTGAGCACCACTGTTGTAGAGAATGTATTCTTTTTTATTTGTACTGTAAATCTTTTGCAATCTTCTGCAATTTTGCATTGAATAAATAAATAGTTGATCATGCCATGTGATCTGTCATCACGACTTCAGCAACTTTGTACCTTGACAGGTCTGTTTTCAACTTCGCACCCGCTTGCGCTCAGCTAAATTTGTTGATCACTGGCTGCAGCCGTGATTTAAGTCGAACGCACCTATTGTTTCCCACAACAATGTTTATAATGTCCGACTCCTGCTAAGCACTACAATTTCCCCTCTACCACCAGAGAATGGTAGCCTTTAAATTATATGAAGAATACATGTAATGGAAATGAGGAAACAATTATGTGAAGTATATCACATAAGATATTTCTGTATCTACTGGACAGCAACATTACATGTTTTCCTCTTGAAAAATTCGGACAATGGATGCAGCAGTGATACACCAGGTTGGATTGTTCAGGCTCTCTAAGAGAAAGGCCATGATTGATAATGTGATCAATAACAGTTGCCAGAATAAAATCTGAAGCCCTTCCATCTACACCTCCACCTCAAACACGGACCCCTCTACCGCTTACCACTCACTCTCATCCCCCTTAGACCTCCTCCATCCATGCTGGCAAAGAACAACACACCTGGTACCTTTTTGTAAGACCTACAGACTGACTGTTAATTGAAGCGAAGGAGTGTCAAACAGGTGCTTGGTAGTTGATAGATGGTTTCTGTTTGGTTACTACAGCTAAAACAATGCTGTTTGGACTGCCTGAATAACATTCGCATTAAGCATTTTGCAAAAGGTTGGGGAAAATGTGTTAATCCACAGAGAAAGGGTTTACACATTTGCAAGACGTGTCTTCTGCTCTGCTGGGATAGTGACGATGAAGACTGAGAGGATCATATTTTCTTTGACCAGGTCGAATCAATCAAGAAGAACTGTGAAAGATCTATGAAACTTGTTTTATATTGATAAAATAAAGTTTAAGTGATAAAAACAAATACTTTTAATGATGAACAGAAATAATAAATAAAATAATAAAAGCTGTATCATGACAAATGTATTATGCACTGAACCAATATTTTTAATTTATGGCAACAAGATCATATGCAAGGCATAAATAGAAAAAAAAATGCCCAAATCACCCTTAATTCATACCCATAAGTCTGTCGCATATGATCTGTCCAACTAAATGATAAAAGTACCCAATAATATATTGTATTGGGCGTCATGATGGAGCAGTGGGTAGCACGATCGCCTCACAGTAAGAATGTCACTGGTTCGAGCCTCGGCTGGGTCAGTTGGCATTTCTGTGTGGAGTTTGCATGTTCTCCCCGTGTAAGTGTGGGTTTCCTCCGGGTGCTCCGGCTTCCTTCACAGTCCAAAGACATGCGGCGCAAGTAAATTGAATAAACTAAACTGGCCATAGTGTATATGTGTGAATGCCAGAGTGTATGGGTGTTTCCCAGTGTTGAGTTGTGGCTGGAAGGGCATCCGCTGCATAAAACTATGGTGGAAAAGTTGGCGGTTCATTCCGCTTTGGCAACCCCTGATTAATAATGGGACTAAGCCGAAAATAAAATGAATGAATGAACATATTGTATTTTTAAAAATAAATAATCTTATCAACGTTGCATTAATCCATGATTTAAGTGTGTATTAGCAACACAATCTCACAGTAATTTGATGTATGAATTCGTACAATTTCATTTGTACAATTTAGTACCCTTTGCTTATCCCCCAGTGAAGGTTGGATTTAAGGGTGGAGTTGGGTGCCATGCCTCCTTTTTAAAGTCGTATATTTTCGTATGACTGAATTTACGAATTAGCCACTAAACTGACAAAACATCATATAGTTACGTTTCCTCATGAGATCAGGCTGGTATTAAAGTTACATTTAGATTTTCAATATATTGTAATCTCTAATTGTCATAAAATTTGAATTTCATTTAATGAAATTATCATTTTCACTTCAAAAACAAATTCAATATAATTCTTTCTCTTTTAAAATCGACTTTGTATTTAAGCTGCTGTGATAAAAGTCTGTAAATTACTGAGACAATCGTTTTTGTATGGTTACAAATGTGACGTACAGATGCAAAGACAAACATTGGTCCATTTTTCCAGTGGAAACCCACCAATACCACTCAAATTATACAATATTAGTAGAAGCTTACGATTGTGAATACGCCTAAAGGCTGTTTTATACTTCTGCGTCGAGTGATTGTTGTGACCCACGGTGCCTACCTTGCACATAGTTGTGCATTTGTACTTTTGCTTGCTGTTTGCGTTGCTCTGCAATAACATGTCTGAAAGGCTAGCTGGCAGTAGATTTTTATGTTCCACTGTGTTGACTTTCTTCGTGGCAATTTTTTTTTTTTTCTTCTGAATACTCAACGCAATCTCACGGCAATTCATAACTTTTTGATTTAGTGGCTAATTCGTATGAATTCATACGATCTAATTCACACAAATTAGCATGATTTGCTCATCCCCCAATGACGGTTGGGGTTAGGGGTGGGGTTAGGTGCCACACCACCTTTTTAAAATCGTACATTTTCATACAACTAAACTCCTACAAATTTGACAAATTAGCCACTAAACTGACAAAACGTAAAATACTTACGTTTCCTCATGAGTTCAGGCTGGAATACTACAAGTAGCTAAAACTCACTTATTCAGTGGCGGGAACCGGTGGACGTGTAACAACTTTATTAAGGAAACACAAAACAAAAGTTTCCATGCACTACAATATCATATTTTAAACTTTAGTTGATGTGTAATGTTGCTGTGAACGTAAACAACATCTCTGGATGTAATATGATCAAAGTTCGATGCAAAGGGAGACATTGGCTTTTGCAGAGTTAGTTTAGCAAAGTCTACAGCGAACAAATTTGTAGACTACAAAAATAAATACATCTGGGCTAGTGAGATCACAAGGGCTTCTGGTTATGTGCATTCACCTCAAGTACACACCCTGTGCAGCGAAGGTGCTATTTCCACAGAGCTTCTTCTGTTTTTTTATTTGGGCTTCCAAAGGACACGACACAAAGAGAGAAGTGCTTACAGATTAATTTTAATTATGTACCAGAGAATTATATTTTTTAAAATAGCGCTTGCATTTTAGAAAGGAGAGTTTCCAGAATCTCTCTCAGTTCAGTTCTGTATTCGGCTAAAACTCCTCCAACATGTAAGTATTTTTATTTGCTAAAATTGGTCTATTACATGCATAGTTTTTAGCATTAATGCTATGTTGTAGCAAGGACGTAAACAAGAATGTAAACAACAGGAAATGCTGTTTGGCACCACTAACAATTTAGCTACAAATTAATATTTATCAGTCAAACCCCTGTAAACAGCCACATATTTAGCAGCCATGCAGTGTCTCTCTATGTGGCTGCTTCCTATGCATTCTACATCTCAAATAACAAATTCACAAAAAATATGAGAATGTTTTATATTACTTACATGCTTATTTCGAATATATGTTAAAGACACTTGTCAGATTTTATTTTAGAGAGCAGGCGTGAGCTCTGTGCTTTTCATTTCTGTCTGATTCTGGCAGCCAATGTTGCTAACAGCTGCTCTGAGCCTCTGACTGGACTGTTTACACAGCGCAAAAGCATGAACTTGTAGGGTAGTGACGTGAAGCCAATCTGCGAATCACAGCACATTATGTTAGCTGACCCAGCAGAGCCTCTTGAGGACGAGCCTTTCAGAGGAACTAGGCAATATGACATTTCTTTTCATGTGAGCGGAGTAGCAGTATATAAACATATCATAAAGATATATGAAAAAATATATATATTTTCTATTTGAAGCATGAGCACATATTGCTTTGCATCTTATAAACACAACCAAGCCTTTAAAAATACACTGAACCACCCCTTTAAGGTAAGAAGGCAGTTTTAACCACTGACTGACTATACTTTCTTAGAAATTTATTTTGGGTCATTTTTAACCATGGAAAGTTATGGAGTGCAGCTTGAATGGCCTATACCTTGAACATAAAATGTTTCTGAGAGTCTGGTAAAAAAGCATTTTACACTAAATTACAGAACCTAAATGGTACTTCATAACAGGAATAGGCCGCCTTGGCCTTTCATTATCACAGCAGCCTTGTTGTAGGCTAAGCTTTCTTTGTCCATTTAAGAAATAAGGAAGTGAACAAAAAACTGCTTAAAATAGATCTCCTAAAAGTAGTAAATGCTTTGTTTTTCCTTGACATTTCCAAACTCCCTGAAAACTGCAGTTGTTATACCCTCCTGAAAAAGAGTAACCTCCATATCACCATATTGTGCAATTACAGGCCAATTTCAAATCTCCTTTTTATTGGCAAGATTACTGCAAAAGTTGTTTTAACCAAGTTAACAAGTTATTAAGCTCTAAGGAATGTTTAGACAATTTTCAATCTGATTTTCGACCACGTCATAGTACAGAGAGTGCCCTCATAAGGATAATCAATATTATTTAGCTAAACACAGATTCAAGCAAACTAATGTTGCTGGTATTGCTTGATTTCAGTGCTGCATTTGTCACTGTGAATCACAGCATACTTCTTGATGGGCTGAGAAACTTTATGGAACTGTCCTTGACTAGTTCAGTTTGTACCTTGAGGGGAAAGTTACTTGGTTCAGTTTGTACCTTGAGGGGAAAGTTACTATGTCAGTATAGGTGACCACCGGTATGATGTGGAATCCCACAAGGTTCAATTCCAGCACCTCTCAAGTTCAACTGTTATATGCTTTGACTGAGCCAAATAGTGAGAAAAAACACATTTCTTGCCACAGCTATGCCATTGACACTCATCATTACATATATTAAGCCTTATTGCCTAATGACTATAGCCCTATTGACCCCCTCTGCCAACGCATTGATGAAATGAAGTTAGATGTGTCAAAACTTCAGTTAAACAAAAATTAAGTAATTGCATTTGGAAACAGAGATGAGGTTCAAAGGTAAATGCGTACCTTGATTCTAGGGATCAAAGAACAAAAAAAAATAAATCAAACCAAGAACCTTCTAGAGAATTCTGGAGTCAAATCCTAGTTTTTGTATGGTATGCATACAAACAGACAACAGCAGATATATATGTTCATTCAGCAACATTTCCAAAGTATGACATAGTGGAAGAAAGCTGTTTTATTGGAATTTAATGCCAAACGGAAAGAAAAACTCAGCATATTCCGGAGAGTTTTTCTAAAATTGTGTTTTTGGTGATGGAGGATCTGATGAGTCCCAAGGAGATTACTGTGTGTCATTGGAGATACCAGGGGCAGTGGTCCTATACCTAGTCTGATCACTGCCATGTGCTATGTGTGTATCCTTTTGCAAAATGCAATGCCCTAAAAATGATAGGTTGGTTAATGTGACATGAATAAAGGTAACATATTATCTGCACATATATTTTAGATATTGTTTTTTGATTTTCTGAAATTTAACTGCAGATTGGTAACACAAATGACACTGAGGTATCTAAATATTAAGGACCAAGCTTTTCACCTCTCTCACCTCTGGAGGCACGAGTAATGACATTTCCTGCTTCTCTCTGAATTAAGTAATGCTTTCAGTGTGCTTAAATTCAGCATATCTGACATTTGAGCTATCAAGTTAAGGTTTTAAAGGGTGACACGGTGGCTCAATGGTTAGCACTTTTGCCTCACAGCAAGAAGGTCAATGGTTTAAGCCTCGGCTGGGTCAGTTGGCATTTCTGTGTGGAGTTTGCATGTTCTCCCCGTGTTAGTGTGGGTTTCCTCTGGGTGCTTTGGTTCCCCCCACAAGTCCACAGATGTGTTATAGGTGAATTGGGTAAGCTAAATTATCTGTGGTGTATGTGTGTATGTCCTAGTCCTCCTGATTGGGAGTTGAGTGTTGGGCTAACGGCCCACCTTATAAAAAAATAGATGTTATGAAACACTAACATGGTGTGGCTAAATATCAACATTGATAAAAAACAGCCCTGGGAGTAAGTAAGTTAATATGTTTACTTAGAGCTTATTTACAGCTGCTCACATTCTCCTATCAAATTATTATTTTTTTATTGATCACAATGCTGTTTGCATAGGAGTTGTTATACGCACATTTTCAATCCCGTTTTGTGTGTACACCACATTTAAAATAAGACACAAAATCACTTCTACCTTCTTGGCAACATGGCCAATTGACTTTAGTCTGTAGGAATACTATTAATTGACAGCACCCATCTTATGTTTTACTTTCTTACCCTTGACCATGTTTTACTTCTTTTTTTGTCAGTAGATAGAAAAGTGCATGTTAGCAACAAGATCCTGTGTAAGATGCTCCATTTCTTTTGGGCTATGCAGTAGTTCATTACATACAGTATGATTGGCCTTGGCCATCTTCATACTTTTTTTTTTTTGTGGCAGCATTGTAGAAAGGCAGTAGGGTTTGTGAGATATGGGAATGGAAAAGGCTAGTGGTGCGAGTGCCATAATGAACGTCACCTTTGCTCCATGCAGGTTCCAGGCCTGGTCCTCTTGCAATTTTTGCCATCGCTCCTCCATTTATCCTTCCAAAGCTCCACATGGGACTAGTGACCCAGGTGATCCTCATAATGGTATGCACACAACTGATCTCGTACCCCCTAAAGCACTTGGCCCTGCCTCCTATACAATTATCTACTCGATTCTTTCGACTCGAGTTTTCTGGGATCACAATTTCTCACCAGCACATTACTTTATCATTTGAAATTTGCTCCAAGAGCCAATAGGAGAGACACCCAGTTTGGTCTTCTGCTGCTGTAGCCCAACATGATTCAAGAGTATGCATTCGGATATAGTTTGACAGTTAAAGCTGAGGGCAATTCTTCTTTAACTCCCAGCATCAGCAAGTTTCCCTTCATAGGGAACTCCAACATGTGTCTGTAATAACAGACTTTTGAGAGTACTTCAGACGACCAATCGCTTCTTATGATAAGAAAACGGGCCAATGAAATGCCAATTGAATTGGCGGAGCTGAGCTTCACAGCTGAGACTGATGAGCTCATCAGGGCTATATAAGCAAGCTGCTGGAGTCAGATCCTCAGAATTGTTGCTTCAGAGCCGATTGTGAGCTGAACAACATCTGCTAAGCTGACTTCCAGAGAAGAAAGCCTTACCTTCACCGGTGCGGAAAGAAGACGCGCAAGTAGCAGTCTGGGTTTCCCGTCCTCCTGGTGTTTCGCTGGTGATCTAAAAGAGATTTTCCTAAAAGAGCAACATAGTCAATCAACACGTCTTTTTCAAGAAGCTGTTCTGACTGTGCGTTTCTGGATGCGGGGGTTCATATCTCCAAATGATGGGCACGGGTCATGCTCTCACTGCGAGGGCGTGGTTGTTGCATAGCTGAGATCATAGTGGGGGTTTATCAATCACCTCCAGGCCCGCGGACCCCCCACTCCTCCACAGCGCGCCCCATCCAAGCTTCGGGCGGTTGTACGGTTCATCAAGGCCAGAGCACACACCGCTGCAGGCCATGCCGCTTCTGCCGTGCCCCACGGCCTCCTGGCTGTGCTGCACAGGGGCGGTTCTTCACCAGGCTTATGAGTAAGCGTCGCACGGCGATCGACTATGCTCTCATGACATTCAAGTCGGCCGCCCGTGCCCTGGGGAAGACGATGGCCACATAGTGGTCCGGAAATGCCACCCTGGCTTGCCCTGAAGTTATGCGCCACGCTGACAAAGTACGCTTTCTTAGTGTGCCCATATCCCAGGCAGGCCTTCTCGGCGACACCATCAGGGACTTTATCCCGGAATCCTCAGTGGTGAAAGATCAGCCGTGCGCGATGGAGCACGTCATCTCTTGGTGGGCTCGGAAAACTGCTCTCCCCATCAGACCCGTCCGCGCTGGCTGCTCCTTGCCAAGTGCGCTCTTCCCGTGGCTCCAAAACGCTCCGCCGTCCCAGTCCATTCCATGGCTAGTGAATGCGCCGAGCCCTCCCCACGGGGAGTTGACGCTCCCGTTACAGGTTGTCGTTAAGTCCAATAACTGGACTGCGAAGCGAACCTGAGGCGGGCCACTTGGAGAGAAGAAGAACTGTTCTTTCCCCAGTAGAGGCCGGGGCTCCCCCGCGAATGTATAAAGAGTAGCAATCCGAAAAGAGCGGCTTCTCCTCCCTCTGGGTGTGGAAGCCCAATTGCTGCCAGCATGGGACACGCTGCCTTTCAGCTCTCAGCTTTAGTGCATTTTGCCACAGGCTTGAGGGTGCCAGAGGATGAGCTCCTTTCTCGTACCTCCAGCCACTCGGCGGGATCCTGGGAGTAAGGTAAGAGTCAATCTCTTATTTCACCTCTTTTTTGGGATGCTCTGCTTCCCGGGGTGAGCACTCCCCATCCCGAAGCTGCACCTTCGCGGGTACGTCAGCGATCGTTCCGGGTATGCTGCTAGTTAGCAGGCTCTGTCAGTCTGGTTAGCGCTGCTCAGCCCGCGCAGTAGCTCAGGGGAACGGTCAGACTCGGCTATGCGTTTCAATTCGCTGTTGGCCTCCCGAGTGCACGAGTGTGTATTTAAGCGATCATCGCTATGCCACCCCTGTCTCGCGTGAGAAGATTATTATCCTCCTGGCGAAGGATATAATCAAGCCAGTCCTCCAGCCGAAATGAAGAGCAGGTTACGTCCCCCTTCATCCTATCCAGAAAGCGGTGGGTTATACCAATCCTATCTGTGCGTTTTGATCTGTCATCTGTTCAGGATGTCTATCAAGATGCTCATGCAGAAACGCATCCCCCAGTGCGTCCGTCCGTGGGATTGGTTGCAGCTATAGACCTGAAGGACGCACGCTCCATGTCTTGCTCTCTCCCTACTTATACTGTGATTTTTTTTCCGGTGTTCGACGGGGGGGCCGAACATGGTTCCATTCGGGCTGTCCCTGTTTCCATGCGTGGAGGATGCCCTGTGCCTCTTTGACACACGCGCATCTGCATTTTAGATTATTCATTGACTATTATTTAGATCTTTGAACTGATCGATTATGCACAGGGACCTGGTGCTCCGGCACCTCGGCCTGTTTGGGTTTTGGGTCAACCGAGTATGAGCAGGCTCCCCCCCGGGCAGAGCTTCTCTCATCTCGGGTTGGAGCTGGACTCGGTCTGCATCACAGTGCGCTCTTACATTTTGTAGCCGATATCATGCCGCTCAATTGTTCATATGAGACTGATTCAGCGCTGGCTTCGCGATCGGGTCCCCAGATGGACATGGCACGCGGAGAGGCACTGGGTTTACGTCACCACGCTGTGTCTCCGCACTTCAGCCCCTAGATGGATCTTGCCTTCTACGGGCCTGAGTGCCCTTAAAACAAGTGTCCAGTTATGCTGTCATCTTGACAGATGCTTCCAGTATAGGCTGGTGGGCTGTGTGTATCGAGCATGCAGCTGCAGGTTCGTAAACCGGACCCCGGTTGCATTGGCATTTCAACTGCCTGGAGCTGTTGGCATTGTTTTTCGCTCTCCGCCGGTCACTACCGAAGTGGGAGGGGAAACGCGTGTTGGTTAGGACAGCCAGCACGGCTGCGATGGCGTACATCAATCGTTTGGGCGGTGTGCGCCACCGCAGCATGTCTCAGTTCGCTCGCCATCCGCTCCTCCAGGGTCTTGCGGCTAAATAGCTGCACGCCGTTCATATCCTGTACAAGCTCTACATGCCAGCTACAAGCTCTCAGGACTGCTATGTTCCGGGAGAACAGAGACTCTACCCTGGCACGTTCCAGCTGTTATGGGCATGCTTCAGAGAAGCCCAGGTCATCCTGCTGTTTCTCCCAAGTGGCCCTTCGCTGGCTGCTTTTCCTGCTCTGCACAAAGGCGCTGGCTCTCAGCTGGCCCCGGGTTACGCAATATGCGTTTCTTTCCCCAGTGAGCCTGCTCACACAGACACTGTGCAAGGTTGGGTAGATGAGGAGCGGGTCTTGCTCGTTGCGCCACTCTGGCCCAACCGGACCCGAGTTTCCAGAACTCACACTCCTCATGATTGCCCTCCCTGATGAATTCCCCGGAAAAAGCACTTCCTTTTTCTGGAACAGGCACCCTCTGGCACTTGTGCAGGGCTCTGGAACCTCTTTAGATGGTTTCTAGACAGAGCGCGGTGGACTTAGGTGACTTATCAGTGCGATAGTTAACACCGTCACTACAGGCTAGAGCGCCTTATTAGGTATGTCTATGTTCTGCAGGGCAGTCTATTCGTTGTGTGGGAATTCTCTCTGAGAAAACCCCTGGACATGCCAGATTAGTGTTGTGTTTTCTTCCTTCAGGATAGCTTGAGTGCTGGCTGTCTCCCTCCACACTGAAGGTTTGGCTTGTGGTCATCCACGTTTTTAATGCGGACGGTAGCGCGCTTGGAAAGCATAACCTCTTCAGCTGGTTTCTCAGAGGCGCGTGGCAAGTGATGATAATCCATCCCTGCCCCCTCTCTCACCCTCTTGGGATCTGTGTAGCCCCTGCAGTTATGATTAGGTCCGTTGAGCCACTCGATCAGTGAATATATACGTTCTGTCCCTTTAGGCAGCTCTGCTGATTGCGCTGGTTTCAAGAGGGTTAAGATTCCGGTGGCATTTTCTGTCAGGGAATTGTGCCAGTAATTGGACCGACCTACTCTCACGTTTACCTGAGACCTCGGTTCACCTTGTGCCAAGGCTTCTACCGCCCCTTTTATTTAGGTGGTGAGCCTGCAAGTGCTGCCTGCAGAGGAGGCAGTGGAAGACATGTAAGCATACACAGCTCTTTTCTGTTATGATCAGCAGAAAGGAAGTGCTGTATTAAAATAGAGGCATCACCCTCGCTTCATGTGCCAGGGCGAGCTGTGTCCCCCGGGAGAGAGAGCACACTTAATAATAATAAAAATAATAAGCGGTGCCTCCTTTTTGGTGTGAGTACACAGCGCCTCTTAACAGATCATGTAGAGCTGCTGGCTGGGTGGCACCTAACACATTATCGAGATTATATCTCAAGTGGAGTCAGTTTCCTCCCAGTTACTGGTTACCCCAGTCAATCGAGACAAAATTAAGCTCTGTGTCAATAAACACCTGCTGCGCCAGGCTCCCTAACCCGGAGATGCGTGCACATTTTCTATTCTACTAGTAAGTTTCCCTTTTTAGGTGAACCCTAGAGAATTCCTCCGATGCCCCCAGCACCTGACTCAGCGGAGGAGTCGAGTGCATGGCTCAGTGTTGTCTGGTATGCCCATCTGATCTACCCGCATACTGAGGTTCGGTGCCAGCTATGTGCATTCCCTTGTCTAGGTAATGCCATATGCATTATCCACCATGGTGTGTTCCCCCTTTTCAGACGGACCCATGTCTTCCCTAACCGCTAACCAGCTTATCATATGTAGCACTCCCCCTCAATAGGGTTAGTCCATATGCTTTTTTACCATCAAGTCTCCCCCTCCAGGTAGCAGGTGGTCTCCGCAGCGTCCTCCCCCTTCGGGGACTGGCACGCTTTCCCAACGTACTGTTGTATCTCTAAAATCCCTAGTCTATATTAGCTAGGTAAAACACACGACCCCCGATCTAAATTGTATTATTCCCATGTAATGGTCATTTTTGGGCCTAGAGGACGTTGGAAGGTTGCGCTTTTGGTGATGTCAGTGCACTTACGCATTGCTTGGCAAACTGCACATCAGGAGCGTGACGGGCTTAGCTGCTGTGGCACTTTCAAGAACAATCTCCCAAAAGTCTGTTATTACAGACAAACATTGGAGTTCCCTATGAAGGGGAACGTCTGATTACGTCCGTAACCCTCGTTTCCCGAATAAGGGAACAGAGACGTGTGTCTCTACTGCCACAGCACCTAAGTCTCCAGCTGGGAGCTGAGTGATCGGCTCTTCAGCAGGCAATTCTGAGGATCTGACTCCAGAAGCTGGCTTATATAGCCCTGATGAGCTCATCAGTCTCAACTGTGGAGCTCAGCTCCGCCAACTCAATTGGCATTTCATTGGCCCGTTTTCTTATCATCAGAAGCGATTGGTTGTCTGAAGTACTCCCAAAAGTCTGTTATTACAGACACACATCTCTGTTCCCTTATTCGGGGAACGAGGGTTACGAATGTAACCAGACGTTATTTTCACTCACAGAATTGCCTTACACAATCCTAAACTTCTGATACTCTATTATCCCCATGACCAAGCAGAGAACAAGGAGGGAACAGATGTTATTTGTTCATCTAAATGTGAACTTAACCAATACATGTCTAAACATATTTCAGCCTCATAGTCGGAATAAACATCTGGCAGGGTTGAGAATTTTATCTTACCAATGTCACCCATATCACCCTGCAGCCCAAGACTGGTTACTCACTGAAGCTAAGCAGGGCTGAGCCTGGTCAGTACCTGGATGGGTGACTAGATGATAAAACTAGGTTGCTGTTGGAAGTGATGTTAGTGAGGCCAGCAGGGGCGTTCTAATGCCCCAGTGAAGTGAAGGGGACACCATACTGTCAGTGGGCGCCATCTTTTGGATGAAATGTTAAAACCGAGGCCCTGACTCTCTGTGGTCATTAAAAGTCCCATGGGGTTGGGACTTAATAAAAAGTTGGGGTTTCCAAATGTCCTTCATTGGCCCTTACCAAACATGGCCTCCCAATCATTACCATCCACCGAATTGGCTCTATCACTGTCTCTTCACTCCATCTATAGCTGGTGTGTGGTGAGTGCATTGGCACCTTTGTCCTGTGACTGTCGTCACATTATCCAAGTGGATGCTGCACACTGGTGGTGATGTGGAGAGACCCCCCCTCATGATTGTGAAGCGCTTTGGGTGTATGGCCATACATGATAAAATACACTCATTACATTGCATTACAATGGCCTGTTTGCAATATTAATTATACAAATGCAAAAAAGTAAAACAGAGTAGTGCAGTTAATTTTTATAGCATAATCTAAACTGCAACTCTCTTTTTAATTTTAATAAGGGTCCAGTTTAAGATGAATTAAATATCAATAAAGAGTCTTTTGTACAACCCACATCTGCACAATTAATAAGTTAGAAAAAGCTAATATCATAAATCTGTAGAGCGGGTGGTATGATGACAGTAACAAAGTAGTTCTGTCGTCCCAGCGTGCTGTGCTTTGATAAATAGCTCTGTAATGCTTGCCTAGTAACTCATTACACCACATAAATGAGTTGAGCAGCACCCCCATGTGTGTTTGCTTTAAGTATTTCATTTATGTCACTTATTAAACAGTGCCTGCATGTGTTTAAAACATGTTCATCAGTATATCAAAAATCATATCTCTGGCAATCTGTCCAATTTCTAACATGGTTACTTTGATTAGTCAGTTAATACTTTTACAGTGTCAGTATAAGCAGTGAGAAAGGTATGCATATTGTATTTTATTGCTAAGAAACAAAGAAAAAAAAGAAAGAATTATTGTTTTATATAAAAGGTCTTCTTTATCTAAAAAAAATCTAACTACAGTAATGTAGCTTTCAATTGGTTTCTATTTATTAATCAGTTTGATATATTTGAGAATAGTTTGATTAACAGACAACCTTAAGGTCTTTCACTAGGCTTCTAATTACAAGGCTGTCTGTAAGTCTAGATGGCAGACATTTGAAATGCGTAACTGCGGATGAAGAGGTTATTGGAAATACCTTTGGGCTGTTGTTTAACTCAGAGTCGCTCTTCATTATTAATCTAGCCAGAAATAAGGAAACTGTGAGAAAATGTCCTCCATCAGATGGATTTGAGTGGTGAAGATTTTCTTTGCCAGAAGGTCTGCAGAATCAATTACTTTTATACTTCAGACAATAAAGGAAACTGCTAGAGGTGATGGTTCATGGTTCTGAAGCTCAGTCAATAAGCAAAAAATTGTTTTGTCAGGACACCTGAAAAGAAAAGCAATTAATTTTAAAGACAAGACATTTTGCTGTATGAACCACTGTTCTCACGGATTATTGACCTTATTCTTCAATGCGGACGTGCGCTCGTTTTTGCAATTATTTTAGAACTTCCGATTCAGTTGCCTATGGGAGAAATGACTAGGAATAATAAATGGCTGAAAATGGTCAAACTACTCGCTCTACAAACGAGTGTTTGCATGATTATACGGACAAAATAGAATATCATAATAAGAAAATATCGGTTTGCAACATCAAGCAGCAGAACAAGTTGTTTTTAACGTCTAAAAATAAATGGAAGTGAATGAGACCGGAAGTCTCAAGCCAAAATTATTCAAATGTCTGCGCCCGCTCGTACGCAGAGAATAAGGTGAATAAAACAGGAGGAAATCCAGGCAAGTAAAAGCAGGTCAAGTCAATTAAAATGAACAAAATTATATAGATTTTTCAGATATAAGACTGGAGCATGGGAGCGTCCTTTATGTGTGATGATTATCTAAAGTTCATGTAGTAACTTAACAATGCAGACATTTGGTAAAAGAGTCGACGCTATGACGCTTTTACCACAACACCAAATCAACACCAAATTTTTTAAATTCGCAAAAGGCAGAAGCCCTAGGGAACATGAAGTCACCACGAAGACCACGGATATCCTTTGTTTCTGTTCAAATTTAATTAATAATTTATGAATACATTATAAATGTATCAGGACACAACCCAGTCAACATCGAAGTTAACTCCGGAACAAGTAGTTAATACAAACATTTATTCCAGACAAAATTAAATCCTTCCTGGAACTCATGTATTAAAAACCAACAGATCATCATCAAAATGATGATAGTGGACTTTTAATTGTACTACATGACTGCTGAATACACTTGAAACTGTACATATTCTACAATGAATTAATTATGCATAAGTGTGGAATTACAGCTTGATTTGTCATATGTGAGATGAATGAATGTTGAAAACCTTTCTCTTTTAAAATTCTTCAAAACTAACCCAGGAGTTGAAGTCATAGCATCAGGTCTGGTAGATCAAACCTGCTCAAGAGATTATTTTGTATAATGAAAGTATGTACCACCTGCTGATGTTATTTTTTACAAGAGTACTGTGTTAACATGTGGGAAAATAACAGTCTTGTAAAATAATAATAATAAAAAACTTTTAAGAAATAATTTAAAGTGGACATGAAAAAGAACTTAAGAATGTCCTTTTTCCCTCTATTGCGAGGCATATCTGATTCGAACGGTTTCTGAAATGAGAAAAAAAAAATGTAGGGTGGTGCATGATTTCATCTGTTTGGATTGAAAATTCTGAATGGGAAATTTTAATGATGATGATGAGAATGAGGTGTCACATCCCTAGCTCGTTCCTGCTCTAATCACCAGTCACCCTCACTATGTTGTTCACTCTGCTCCAATCATCGCTCTTCTTCTCCAGACACCTCTCATCATAACCGTGCACACTCCCCTGAATTCTAATTACGCTCACATGCACCACCAATCACCACGCCCTTTATAAACTCCTCGATTCCAGTCAGTCCTTGGCTGGAATCGAAGTAAGATGGTTCACCTCACCCCTACTCCTAAGGATGTTTCTCCTAACCTGTGGATGCCCATACAATTATTAAGTGAAGTGCCTTTACTCTCAGATGGTTATATGAAGATCCTTGTTTACACTGTGAACAACACTATAGTCTGCTCTCCATCCAAGTATATCACTTACCTGCTTCTCCTGTTGAACTGTGTTTGAATAAATTGATGAAAATTTATATAGACCAAAATTTATATAGACCAAGATGGCGGCGCGTACACATCGCGAGGCTCGGCGT
>CAIGQZ010032997.1:15468753-15478846 GCA_903798205.1 Danio tinwini
ATATATATATATATATATATATATATAAATACACACACACAAATACTACAATGAAATATGAACTAAACTGTAATTTTTTCCCCCCTTAAGCTTTTGCTCTGTGATTTAACTGTTATTACCCAGCCAGTTCTCTAGCCCTCTGGCCTTGCTTGTTCTATTGCCTGTATCTGGATAGCACACTTTGGAGTATATTAACACATTAATCTTTCTGATGACACGTACACTTAATGGAGTGAAATAGAGATCCCGCTCCCTTGCCATAGTCTGCTTCCACCTTGCCTTCTGTCAGTTCATCATTTTAGATTACTGATGCTTGGTATTGGATGCAAACTTTGGGTCAAGTTAAGAAAACTATTTTACAGCTTTTCAAATTAGGATTTCAAATACTCTACGTGACAAATGGGACCTTAAGAAGTTCACGACTGCTTCTCACTGAGAGATTTTTAATCATAGACCAGAAGCCTTATAAAGGAGAATTAATTTGTCTGTTGACACAGCCTGACTGCTCGTAGCTCAGAATAACATGCTGTAGGCTTTCACAGTGATAAATGACAGTAACAAAGACTAGATTCAGAATTGTGGCAGCGCTGGGTCTCTCTCAATCCCTGTCTTGCTTTCTGTCTAACTCACATTCTCTCTCTTGTTCTCACCTCCCTACCTCTTTATCAATTTCTTATCCAGAATGACAAATGAGGCTTCTTGTATGGTTTATCTTGTAGCAGTGTTGTGTGGTCTAGCCCAGATCAATTCTCTGAGATGTGCGCTGATTACACGAACACTAAGATCTATCCATTGTTTGACACAGCTCTTGTCTTTCACCTCTCAACCTGCCACTGTCAAACATCCAGCAATACAACCGAATATGCTACAAGCGAATGTGTGAGATTCATGCTGCTGTTGAAAAGATTGCTGATCCACTACCAAAGCCAAATTATTAAGCATCTGTCTGCAACAAGAAAGAACATTATTTGAAACACACCAGGTTTCTTTGTGTGTTGGATTTCAAATACAAAGCCAAGATCTACTATATGAACACTGAGAAGAATAAATTAAAAATGTTGTGAGGCTGAATCTCAGAGAATGCAGGATGTTTCCAGCATGCTAAAGGTTGTAATTACCTGAGCCACTAATTGCTTTCACTGTTATGGGGGATTTGAAAGAATTACATGGATCCGAATAGTAATTTAGACACTAAACAATGAATAATGAATAAATAAATGAATACATTTCTCTATGGTCACATTTGTAATAAATGGTAAGCCGTTTTTTTGTTTGTTTTGTTTTGTTTCAGATATACACTATATGGGAACAGATGAGCCAAATATGCATATGGGTAAATTGTGAAAATATAAACGTATGCATATTTGTAATATTTTAGTACACAAATATGCAAAAAAGCACTATACTAATTGATTTTGTTCGATTATGAGATGGAAAATCAAAAGGTGTACACTTTATTCATATAAACAATTACAATAATGCATTTCTTATAAAGCCATTGTCATAGGTTTGAAGACTAATCAGATATGAACTGTAGCAACATATCTATAAACATACTTAAATATATCTAAAAGTCTTTAAGTTATAAATACCAACTTTTACAATTTTTGTCTAATTAAACACTACAAAATCAGTGAACTGTATACAAATTTTTTGTTTAAATAGCCCAAGGGATTTAAAAAAGTGTATAATTAAGAAGTATTATTTACTTGTTTCTATAAACTGTTTTAAATGTATTGCTATTGTTTTTATTTCTTTGTATTAGGATATAAATATGTGAAGACGAGACATCTTGAATGTCAATTACTTAATTTTATTTAGGGTCAAGCCCAATTATGTATATATGAACAGAATGTCTTGGCAGAATGTGATTGTTTTGTTATCGTGTTCTTGTGAAGGCTGGAATTTTAATTAAGTGGATGATCTTTTTTGAACTAAAATGGTGTAACAAAGGAGCATTGTGCTGTTTTTGAAGGATGACTGAATTTGACATATTTCTTGTAATTATTGGATTTTGTGGTTTATGTACTGTGAATCTGTTTTTGTCATTTGAAATAAAGGGTCTAGCAAATTAGTTCAAAGGGGGAAACATTAAAAATGAATCATAATTAGTTATAATTAGGGTGATGCAGTGGCACAGTGGGTAGCACTCTCACCTCACAGCAAGAAGGTTGCTGGTTCGAGCCTTGGCTGGGTCATTTGGCATTTCTGTATGGAAAGTGCATGTTCTCATAGCGTTCGCGTGAGTTTCCTCCAGGTGCTTTGGTTTCCCCCACAAGTCCAAATACATGCGGTACAGGTGAATTGGGTAAGTGTAGGAACTCAGCCATGTTTCTAAGCGGAGTTAACAATCAGCAGTCAGAAAAGACTTGTTGCTCCCCGTTGTCTCCTCCTTAATTAAGTATTACCCGAAGCTTAATTCCAATACACACTCTAAGACGTGTTGTAACCCCAGTTACAAATTAGTAGCCTATCCGCACTTTTTGGGACCATTTGCCATCCACATGACTATGGTAATTAAATTCTACAGCCAAAGGAAGAAAGACACATTTGTGTATCTCCTGGTGTGCGGGCTCCCGCCTCTTTTTCTGTCTGGGGAAATAATGCAGTTGTTGTTTCAATACAAAAGACCCACGTAATTTTTGGACATTTCACGTTTAAAAGTATGTTTTGTTTTATTGCTAATAGTTGTGTATGTTTTAGTATGTTAACAAGGGTATTCACTATAGTGTGCATGTAAATGAAACGTTGTAGTGTGTGTAACGCATGTAATTAACATGTAATTAACTGCATTTGATAAAGGCCATGATGTTTGGTGTCAAACTGGAGCTATAAGGCTCCAGAAAATATTGGTTTGAATGATAAAACTGTATCTGCAAATAGTAGTTAATTACAAAGCTTCATTGAATTTTTGATAACATTAGTGAAGTTTTATCTCTAACGCGTGACCACTGATTTCCCCTCCCCGGGCGTGAACATACAGGGAGAAGAGAGGCATGTGCTCAATTAGTAGCCATGGCCATTGAACAATCCCCGAGTCCTGCCCACTATATAACCCCAAAATCATAATATTATATGGCTTTCGCTTTGGCTTCACGAGGGGTTTCTACGCACAAACTTTGCGTCTCATCGAGCGGTAGGGTCAGTCATTCAATTTCTCTGAACTCTGATTTCCTAAGTCTTGTAATTCTGCCGAAGAGAAGGCACTGGAGGAATCCCTATCCAGCAAACTTCCCACGTGCTGACGTCAAACTCTCCATCACCGGGACAACGAGTCCCACAATCCAGAAGACAATGGAAAATCTATCTCCAAAGAAGGATATCCCAACCACGTCAATGCCTGCAACCAATCGGCTTCGCCGGGGTTCCCCCTCAACCAGCTGATGAGTGAGACTGGTCATCAAACTGCAAGTAAACACAAACCAATTTTTCACTCCTTGCTGAAGCTGGTGTTACCAGTAAACCCTAGTCAGATTTTTCTCAGTTTAAAATGCTAAGAACTTAGCAAGTGCGAGACATTTAGGACTCTTAATTGTTCATCCTCAGTCAGTCAACTCATTCCAGAATTGTGTGACATTGTGTGTATCTGTATGTTCGTCTGTTTTTACGTAGAGTAGTTTACTGTGTGTGTAGCTTAATAAACTTGTGTTCCACTTTAAGATCCTTGTCTGTGTTTTCATGTGTTTCTAAGTTACTGCCTCAGCTATATGGTCTTGCTACCTTGCTTGTGAATTCCTGTTTATATTATTATTGTTGGCCACGTATAATATAGCATAGATTTACTAAAGCTAAAGTTACGCTGCTTACTTCTATTAGGGTGGACCAATAGATGACGTAAGTGTATCAGGCACTACATACAGTAAGCTAAGTTGTTTGTAGTGTATGTGTGTGAATGATAATGTATGGTGTTTTCCAGTGATGGGTTGCAGCTGGAAAGGCATCCGCTGTGCAAAACATATGCTGGGTAAGTTGGCGGTTCATTCTGCTGTGTTGACCATAGATTAATAAAGGGACTAAGCTAAAAACAAAATAAATGAATGAATGAATGAGCGAGTTATAATTTATTATAATATATTTGGGTCAAGTGTTTATTTGTTCAAAGAATGTTTATCTCCGGGTCATATGAAATAACCTTGTTAAAATATAAAACTACACAGAGCTTGTAGCAAAATCAACATGATTAGGGACACCAGTTATGAGCATATAATGAACGACTTTGTGTGATACAAATAAGCCTTTATTAACTACACTAAACACTTAAACTAATTTAACAATCACACATATTCAGTTGGTATATGAAAAGGCAGTAAAGAGTAAAGAATAAAACATATTAAGTTATAGCAGTATTTAATATTGCGCAGATCATCAGCCTGAAGGAACATCAGTTTCATAATTCAAACACCTATGCAAAAAAGTTTAGATGATACTTAATGCATCTGTTACAGAGACTAAGTTTGATACTTGCGGTCTCTTGCTGTTTGAAAAGAGTGCTGATGCAGTTTGTTGAGGTTCCTGTTGATCTTTGCTAAAGTTGGTTGATAATACCAGTTTGTGTCTGAGGATCTTTGATGAATGGAAAGACAAGCCGGAGCCTGGCAAAGCTTGGGGTGTGGTTGGAAAAGACTTGGATCTAGATCTTCTCCTGTGATCTCCGGTTGCCAGATCGGAAGAACTCTCTGGGCGGTGGCCTTGGTCACTAGTTTTTTTTACTAGGATGCTGTTGTACCACTCTTAGGAGATGAGGCGACCAATGAAAAAGTTACCTTTCTAAGAAACATTTGACGATTCTTTGTTCCCAAACTTGATGATTTACATATGCATTCTGGTTGACTAATATGAAGAACGTTTATTGTTTCTTAAAATCTTAATATGTTGCACACATACACATACCCCGCCCTGTTTATTTTTTCCCCAATTTCTGTTTAACGGAGAGAAGATTTTTTTCAACACATTTCTAAAAATAATAGTTTTAATAACTCATCTCTAATAACTGATTTATTTTATCTTTGACATGATGACAGTAAATAATATTTGACTAGATATTTTTCAAGACACTTCTATACAGCTTAAAGTGACATTTAAAGGCTTAACTAGGTTAATTAGGTTAACTAGGCAGGTTAGTGTAATTAGGCAAGTTATTGTATAATGATGGTTTGTTCTGTAGACTATGGAAAAAATAAATAGCTTAAAGGGGTTAATAATTTTGACCTTAAAATGGCTTTAAAAAATTAAAACCTGCTTTTATTCTAGCCAAAATAAAACAAATAAGACTTTCTCCAGAAGAAAAAAATATTATCAGACATACTGTGAAAATTTCCTTGTTCTGTTAAACATCATTTGGGAAATATTTAAAAAAGAAAAAAAAATTCAAAGGGGGTTCAATAATTCTGATTGCAACTGTATTAACATAAAAATGTAACCGCTTGTTCAGTACACCAATTTAGCTCTGCAGGGACATGAAACATGAATTATCTATGATCTTGTTTAATTGCACAAGAGACTTGTTCCAAACACCTTATTGCACATAGAGAGGGAATAATGGATTACATAAAAAAAATCAAATCTTATAAAGTTATGCTATATAGGAACATCACCATATAAAGGAGCATGACCATGCCTCTGTCCAACTTGGTGAATGGGGAAATTTGATTGTGCATTATTTGTTAAATAATGCAACATAATTATGTGTGATCGGCCACATTCGTTACAAGCGCCATTCAAATCCTCTTGCTTTGCACACTTTTACCACAATTCCACACAGCTTCTTCTTCTTTTTTTTTCTTTCTGTTTTTCTGTAACAATCTTTTGCCAGACTCAAACCTAGTTTGCTCCAAATCCCAAGTCCAGAACTGTACAAGGCAGGCTACAGAGCAAACTGACTGCTTTGGTAAACCCTTCTTTACACAGTATGCCAGCACCCTTATTTATTCAAATTAATTACCAAATTTTTCTTCAGCTTACTCCCTTATTCATCAGGGGTCGCCACAATGGAATGGACTGCCAACTATTTCAGCATACCTGTATGTTTTATGAAGCAGATCCCTTCCAGTCTCATATACACATGCACTCATACACTATGGCCAATTTAGTTCATCCAAGTCACCCATACCACATGTCTTTGGACTGTTAGGGAAACCGGAGCATCCGGAGAAGACCTACGCAAACATGCAAACTCCACACAGAAAAGCCAACTGGCCCACCCAGGACTAGAACCAGCGACCTTCTTGCTGTGAGGTGACAGTGCTAACCACTGAGCCACCATGCCGCCCTCTTCAAATTTGTAAGGTTACTTTTACTGCATCTTTAATTTAATTCAATCAATATAGTCAGTTAAATCGACCTAAGCATTCAATTAGATGCTCAAGGAGAAGATAAGATGAATCTTAAAACAAACAACAAAAAAAAAAAAAAACAATTAAAAGGGGAGCAGGGATGTGCTGTGGAAGAGGCCTGACAGCTGAGGGTGTTTGTGCTGCTGAGGAGGACATTGAGTGTTTACATGGACAATACTTTGATTAAGAGTCTAATGCTATTGTCTGTTTTCACACATAGTTTGAGAAAATAACTGCAGTTGAACTTGTTGCAAAAATAAAGAATGAAATGCCAAAAGTCACATATGGCGCCACGATAAACATGAACTGTTGTGTAAAACACCAGAGAAAACTAGCATTGAATGCTGATGTAATGATGTTAATTAAATTATGTACTAAACATGTCAAATAGAAAAATGAAAGGAACATTAAAAAAGCAACATATGTAAACACTTTCATCATAATTTTTTTGTTCAGATTAAGGCAAATAATTAGATTACTGATGTCCATGTAAACGTAGTCACTGAGAAGATTTTGCCACTGAGGCACTGAGTGTTGATGGAGCATGCGATCAAGCTGCACAGAAAGCTTGTTGCTGTTGTCCTGGCTACAGATGGGGTGGCTGCCATCCATGAGGGGGTATTGGAGTCATAGTCATTTGCTGGAGACCACGGCCTGTTACCTTCCACAATGACACACAGAGCGAGTAAACAGGGAGCTCACTGTGGGGTGCCCAGGAGAAGGTGGAGCCCTGGTTGTCCCCCAGGAGGCAGAGGAGTAGAAAGTAATCTGCCAAAGAACACTGAGTATCATTGCATGGCACTGTGAGTGAGGACCTCTCAGATGGTTGATGACTGAGCTGCAGTATTTTTTGGGAAAAGTAAGATCTGTTATCGCATTTCGGAGGCATTTTTTGGTCCCCATGAGGAAAACAGTTCATAAATCATCCAGAATAATTTTGAAAATGCAAAACTGAGGAGTTGGCTAGGTTTAAGAGTAAAACAGAATGCACAGTCTGTACATTATAACAATATATGCAAGTTAGTTCAAAATAATAATTAGTTACATCAGCAAGTTTTTTTTTTTTTTACCTTTTTAATTACCATGTCTGGAAAGTAAATCAATTACTCAATAAGTAGTTTAATTACTTTACAGAATACAATAAAAAACCTTCAAATTTAATGCATGAACAATATTAAATAAATTTTCTAAGTCTGAAACAAGCAAGATCTTTTAGATTTATTTAAAATCTAACATTAAAATTAAACACATTAATACATACAATATATAAAACCCAATATAAAAACAATAACACACAATATATAAAACCTTCTTTAGTTGAAAAATAGAACTAATTTGCAAAGTATAGTTGTATTGTGTTATTCTGATTCTCTGAATTCAGAATTATCCTACAGTCCAAAGACATGTGGAATAGATAAATTGTATAAAATGAAATTGGCAACATGAGCTCATTCTGAAAACGTAGCCCTATATTCATTTCTGGAGATCACAAATTGAGTAACGTGTGCTTGCGTCGTTTTTAAAATGAACACTACGGATTGGTATAGTGGCGTTCCTTTTCGTGCTTACCAGCTGACCGTTTACCTCTGTATGGATGGCATTTCCACTGTTCCACTCGCCATGTACGTCGAAGGATTTGAGACACAAAGCAGAGTTGACTAGGATGATGGGGTTTGAGTCCGGTGAGGAATAATTCCAGAAAGCAGATAAGAGACCAAAACACAAGCCAATATAATAAAATAAACAAGCAAATAACAAGGTAAGAATGTAGTTAAATATGAAAACATGGTAAAAAAAAAAAAAAAACAGGCTGCAGCGAGTTTTTTTAAATTTTTTATATATATTGTTGATTGTGTTTAGGGAAGTCGGTGAGCGCTAGTCAATCGGTGCATTTTAAAACACTATCAGTTGGATTTAGGGAAGGAGGAGGGTGGGTGGGTCAGTCAGTTAGTCGACAGCGGCCTCTGGTGAATTTATGCAAGAAGAAAAGGCACGAATGGCACTTGTGAGAGAAATTTGAGATTGCAAAATTGCATACGCAATGGCCTCTGGCGGATTCGCGAAAACAAAAACCGCAAAAAAACGTAGCTCTTGGGACATACTGTATTTGTCGCTCTCAAGAAATCTAAATAGGGGTATGTAATCAGAATGAGTCTGGGTTGTAAACTGGCCATAGTAAATGAGTGTGTGTGAATGAGAGAGTTTCCTAGCACTGGGAGTTCACGAGTTAGTGCACTTTCAGTGCAGAGTTGCGGCTGGAAGAGTATCTGCCACATAAAACATATCCCAGAATAATTGGATGTTCATTTCGCTGAGGCGACCGCTGATAAATCAGGGACAAAGACAAAGGAAAGTGAGTAAAAAATTATTCCCTTTACTTTTTTGAGGAAAAGTAATTAATTACAGTAACTAGATTACACCTTCATGATTACAAAATCATGAGACCCCAGCTCTCTGTCTTTGTGTGTCATTCAGGTTTTGTGAGTACTAATGGCTCGTTTCCACTGAGTGGTACAGTACGGTACGGGTCGGTACGGGTCACCTTTATCAAGCTTGCGTTTCCATTACAAAGGGTACCCTTTTGGTGGGCATGTTGTACTACAGAGAGTTTTAGTCGATGTCATTCTCGCTCGAATAAATATCTACAGTAAAGCTGTACAGTTCGTTCACATTATATGAGAAGCTCTTCTAACAAAACAGATGCTTTAAACATATTAATACTTGTTTATAAATGTTTATTACTAACATTTCTATGAACATGATTTGATTATAACTGCAGATCAATGACAGTGTTACAGCCTACAGTTCTTATTTGAGTTCGGCAATCCTTGTAATCCTGTCTGGCTTCTCCTTTTTTTCTGCGCTTCACTCTCGCGTTTGTTTTTTTCTTTCTGAATGGATCAGATGTCAAAGACGCTTCATTAATCACACACGCACGTTATTATTATCAGCTCAAGAAGTTTGTTATATCAAATCTAGACGCGAACGCGGACTCCCTGGAGAAAGCGAAAAACTGCTCGCTCTTTTAGACAGCCTCATAAAACAACAACAGGACACGGCAGATTCTTGGCTTTGTGGTTGTTCATCAAGACAACGACAAGGTTTGTTTTGAGCCCGGGTCATCCATGTATCGTTATTATATGGATATAGTTGTCTCGGCTGTGCATTTAAAAACATGGCGGCTCCATTGTTTTGATTCTGGCTAGCTCCACGAGATCGTGACGTATCTCTGTAAACCAATCAGCGTTCAGCTGCGCGTGTAGCTCCACCTTTGGGTACCCTTTCTCGTCTTTGGTACCCTTTCGAAAGGGTGCCGAAAAAGTGGTACGGTACGGATCGGTTCGGTACGCTTTTCACAGTGGAAACGGCCATAAAAGCGTACCGACCCGTACCGTACCACTCAGTGGAAACGGGCCTTTAATGTACCCCCAAAAACTATAAAATCTGACACTGGGACTAGCCAGTGGTGGAAATGAGGAGAATAATGATGAGCACAGATTCTCTTCAGACAAGGCAAAAGAGTGTCAAGGTAATATAATCTGTGCTGTGAGGTGGAATGCAATGGTAAAAAAAAAATAAAATAAAATAACATGCCTGCAGTTGAAGATGGCAAGCAATGACTGATCAGGAAACAATGTGAAATCTGGCATGTTTATTGTCCACAATGCAACATGAATTAAGAAGATAGAATTATATGACACAGTGATCATTGTAGCAGGTTAAATACTAAGTACTCTGAACATGGTATTCTTTTTTTTTTT
>CAIGQZ010033001.1:0-11205 GCA_903798205.1 Danio tinwini
CAGGGAGACTGGCCTGCCCCAGGGCAGCTCCCTGGGTTCAGAGAGATTGCCAGTTGGCCTCTAGGGCCCAAACAGCAAGCCTGGGGAGAGTGGCCGGCCCCTGGGCAACTCCCTGGCGTCAGAGGCCCTGGAGGGGAAGTGCAAGGGGGCACTCATGAGCCCCAAATACAATCAAACCGTCTTTTTAAAGAAACGAAACTGATTTTAAAAATCAAGAGTGTGATGTAACTGATGTGTTTTATGTCGTAGAATAAAACGTGAAAGTATTTTGAGTTTGTGTTAGCCACGAGCCTTATTTAAGCGATTTAACTGAAATCCCATTCAAAAAACCTATTGACTTTGGGACAAGGGAACCGGAACTGCTAAAATGCTAACTCGCTTCTGAGTTTTTGCATACAAATTGATGTCATAGTTCCTCCACTCTATTGTTTACAGATGCCACCTGAGATTCTGTGGCGTATCCTCTTTAGAATTGTCATAGGGGATGGTGATGGGGCATTCCTGCAACTCTCACTGACATGCAGGCCCTTTTGAGCTATTATCAGTGATCTAAAATTCAAGGAGCAGGCTCACTACATCTGGCTGGACAGTTATTCATGGTTATTTATTTTAAAATAGTGACTACTGGGGAAAATGCTTGAAACAATCCATATTTGTTTATTGTTTGTTTGTGTGTGTGTGTGTGTGTGTGTGTGTGTGTGTGTGTGTGTGTGTGTGTACATGATAAAGAGTACAAAATATGCCAAGCACTTTTTACAGTATTCTATTAGTTGTAAAACTTTGAATTATGTTTGTGTCTTGCTTAAAAATGTACTTGATTTTATTTAGGTGTCATCAGAGTGCCATATACTTTGACAAAGTGTTTTGTCTGTTGGGGATGGAAAGAGGGGAGTCCTGCAAGCATTCTGTTCAACAACTGACTTCCCTGGATATTGCTCAGCAGATTGTTACTTCAATGCGGGAGGAGAATTCCCCTGTGAAAAATATTTAGTTTTTATGTTTATAAAGATGATAAATCACGAACGGCTGTATCTTAAATTGTTATTACTATTATTTTCTATAAATTGTCAGTCTTTCTTTTGTACATGTGTGCATGTGCATACACAGATGAGCTGCAGGTGAGACATCTGACATCAAAGAAAAAGTGTATTTTGTGTTGTTGTCTTTACTGCAGATGAAGTTGGTATGTACTTGTTAGCGTTTGTCAAATAAAGATTTCATATGTTTACACGAGTGCTGCACATTTTTTGTTTGCCAAATTTATTTTCATTAATTTGTGTCCTGATAAATAAGTAATAATTAAAACTTGGCATTTGTGCCACCCTATTTATAAAATATTAGGTCTATTTATTATAAAATAGAATAACAATGTAATAACAAAGTAATAATCAAACAAAATCATTATATAAGATCTACAGTATCTGTGCAGAAATGGATTCAGAAGTGTTGTTAGAAAGTGATATTCAAGTATTTACTCTGTATTTACAATGACAAAAATAACACAAAAAAGACAAAATTTTAATTCAGTGTTATTATATTTCAAAATTATTTGTAACTTATTAATTAAAAAGTAGTACAGATATCAAAGTAAAACCACCCTGTAGGTGGCAGCAGAGCACTATCTTCATTCAAATGGAGAAACTGAACAAAACTTTAATAGATTAGTAAATAATAAATGATAAAACGAAATGATTGCATTTATAGATGAAATACTTACTAGGTAATATGAGGAGATTTAACAAGGATTTTTACTGACGCTGAAACATATATAACAGATAATATACATTTATATTCATAGCAGCATCAAAGTAAAAATAAATCCATTACATGATAAAATAAACTGATTTAATCAGTGAAAAGTTTACATATACTAAATTTGTAAACTATTGTACATATACTAAATTTGTAAACTATTGTAAATTTACCAGAGAACTATCCCATTGATTTAAAGGTAAACCGGAACTAAAAATGAAAGTGAACTAAAAACACTGCATTGCTGAAAGGCAGAAGTGAAGTGACATCATTGTGAAAAGGGTCTTTTTTGGGATCCTGTCTAATAAAATTGTCATAATATTTTTAGAGGAAATATCATTATGAAATTCTCATAACCTTTTTCTCTATCGATATATTTAGAATGTATTAATTTACATAATTAACATATAAAACACTCAGCAAGAATGCCCACTTTTGTTTTAGTTTTTTTTTGTTTATTAACAATAAAAACAATATTAAACAAGTTGTATATGCATTTCCTGTTTACTGACACCACATATTGGGGATCGACGCTATTACAGTACGTTTCCACTAACCTATGAAATTACAGATGGGCGTGGCTGAATGTGCAGCTCCGCCCCAGAAGTTGCCCCGCCCCGATCTGCAGGCTGCAGGCTCTCCAGGAGTACAATACCTAGTTCAACCATGAGTGTCAAACTTACTGCACCTTTAAGAGCCTTTATGACACTTGTGCTATTTAAGTCCCATAATTTAGGATGACACTAAAACAACTATGCTGGAATGTAATAACTTGGAAATATAATGTGTAAATTAATTAAAATTGTAAACTTGGACTAAATTTCAGTGACTTTAAAATCTAAGAATGAAAAACAAGCCAATACAAGTGCAGCAATCGCCAATAAGTGGTCTTGTGCTGCCATCTAGTGGCAAAGTTTTGTTTAAAAAGTGATTTTTCCTACATTGGTAGTTGTAAATTAAAATCTGTGTTTGAGACCTTTTAAATATAGTGCTCACATACAGTTATATAAGTCAGATCTCAATCCAATAGAGCACCTTTGGGATGTGGTGGAACAGGATAGTCGCATAATGGATGTGCAGCTGACAAATCTGCAACAACTGCGTGATGCTGTCAATATAGACCAAAATCTATAAAAAAAAAATCCAGTACCTTGTTGAATCTATGCCACGAAGGATTAAGGCAGTTCTGAAGGCAAACGGGGTCCAATATAATATACCTATGGACCACCAGCTGCAGCTGCTGCTGGTTTATAATAAAAACGACACACCACTCTCAATAACAGTTGAAGATGTATTAATATTTTCACAAACATACAAATAGATTAACATACTTTTATCACACATAACCATGCTTTACCACGTTTAAAACAAAATCAACCAGTTGTACTATGGCTGAACTACTGTTGCAATAAAGATTTTAAATACAAAACTCATTACAGCATTTACATTAAAACCGTAGTAATATTTTACAAGTACTTCAAAACATGTACACGCATGGTGGCTACAGGTTTAGTAAAAACACAAATAACAATGCTTATAGTTTCTTAAATAAAAATCGTTAAAGACGATGCATGTTTTTCAAGATTATAATTTTAAAATATAAGATAATACCGGTCATGTGTTCAGTATCTAACTACACAGTTTTGTCAGAACCTTTCTTCAAGGCAAAAACTGAGTTACAATAATAAAAGAGTACATAAACAAAATAAATACCAAGCAAACAATATTTACAGGAGTAAATAAAATCATACAAATTAAAATAATTTTCTGATAAAATCTTATTAAAGTCTGTAGTCATGTTCTGTTAAATACAATTTTTATTGATGGCATTCAACAATTTGCAAACTCCTTTGAACAAATAACATGTTAATAATATAAAATAACATCAAAAGCAACAGACTCTGACATTGCCACCTTTTTAAGTAATATTTCATTACC
This sequence comes from Danio tinwini, assembly GCA_903798205.1. NCBI lineage: Eukaryota > Metazoa > Chordata > Actinopteri > Cypriniformes > Danionidae > Danio > Danio tinwini. The sequence goes on from CAIGQZ010033001.1 coordinate 3,691, forward strand.
TTTATGCTCTGAGGAAGATCGTTCTATACTAAATGCCCCGTTTTCAGTAGAGGAGGTTTGGGCTGCAATTCAGTCAATGCCGAATGGGAAGTGCCCTGGTCCAGATGGTTTCTCATTGGAGTTTTTCAAAAAGTTCTGGCCTAACATTCACCCAATTTGTATGCCTGTGATCAATAATATCTGGAAAGGTGAAATCCCTCCATCGTCGAGATATGCTTAAATCTGTTTACTTCTTAGAAAATATAAAAACCCTCTAGATTGCTCATCATATAGGCCTATCAGTCTCGTTAACGTAGACTATAAGATAATGGCAAACGTTCTGGCTCATAGATTGGAATCTATCCTTCAAGATTATAAATCCTGATCAAACAGGCTTTGTGAAATCCAGGTATGGATCGGATAATGTATGTTGCGCTCTTAATGCTATACATTATTTTCATACACAGAAAAAAAACATCAATGATACTATCTCTGGACGCCGAAAAGCCTTTTGACCCTGTAGAGTGGCCTTTATTGTTTTTAGTTTGGACTAAGTTCTAATTTTATTAATGTTATTAAGCATCTCTATGCAGATTCTGTTGCCTCTGTCAATACAAATGGTTTGATTTATGAAGGTTTTCCAGTATTCAGAGATTGCATTATTTATTGAACCTATCAGGTCTATTCCTGATATATCTGGAATTATAATTAAGGGGAAAAACACGTCATCTCTCTGTATGCAGATGACATCCTCTTATTTTTAGAGAATTTACAGACCTTTACTCCTGCAGTTCTGGTTTCCTTAGCTTTGTTCAGCACTGTGTCAGGTTCCAAAGTTAACATTGAAAAGTCTGTTTCTATGTCTTTTAACTACCTCCACAATCCTCCTATACAACTTCTTGGGTATTTTCCTCACTTCTGATTTGAATAATTAGTTTAAAGCAAATTTTTCTCCTTTAATTAAAAAAATAAAAAAATTAAAAAAACTTGGAGAAGTGGACTCTTTTGCCAATTTCCCTTCCCGGGAGAATTAATGTCATCAAAATGAACATACTTCCTCGACTACATTACCTTTTTCAAATCTTCCATGCTTGTTAGCTTCATCATTTTTTAAAACATTGAATTCTTGCATATCTCATTATATTTGGAATAATAAGCAACAGAGAGTTGGTCTTTTTAAACTTTGTAAACAAAAAGATCTTGGGGGTCTCTCCTTACCCAATTTCCAGCTTTATTATTGGGCTGCTCAACTCAAAATCATAACAAGCTGGGTCACGAATAGACAGGACGCTCTGTGGATTGACTTTGAATCGTTATTTTGCCATCCAAGAATATTAGATTCCCTGTGATGTATTAATAATATAAATCATGTAAACTCTCTTACTGTCAATGTGATTGTCTATAATACATTAGTTTGGAATGATGTGAAAAAAAAAAACATTTGAATATTCCCCAAATTATATCCATCCATTCCCCTTTGGCTTTGTATCCAGACTTCCCCCCTTAGATTAGAACCATTGGATTGCTGGACTGGAGTTCTAAAGGTTTGTCTGACTTTTCAGGAATGTTTACATCTGAAATTGTGAAATCATTTGAACAAATTAGAACAGAGTTTGATATTCCCTCCGAAGACTTTTTTAAAATATCTTCATATTCAGTATTTTTTAGTCCCTACTAAAGCAAAACCAGTTTTGTTTTAAATGATCAGAACTGGAAGAAACCATGTTGTCAGTATGTTCTTTTAAAGGGCTAATTTCTAAATTCTATGCCTTGTTAGTTTACTCTGATTCCTCAGTTTATGATTCCTTGAAACCACTATGGGAACGGGACCTAGGAGTTCTGTTTAATCCTGAAGATTGGTCCAAGATCTGTGATGTATCTTTCCAAAATGTACCTCAACATCCATACATAAGCAAACTTTAAAGTTTTTTTCACAGAATTTATTTTACACATGTTCGTCTGCATAAAATGTACCCAGCCTGTTCCGATCTTTGCACAGTTTTAAGTGCAAAACTTGTAAGGGCACATTTTTTCATGTATTCTGGTTTTGTGTTCACATTCAACCATTTTGGAGAGGGATTCATTCTGCAATCCAGGAGATATTTGGAAAACGTTTTACTTTCTCCCCTTCACTTTTTTTGTTGAATGACATTCCTGCAGACCTTTTTGACTCTGATCTCAAACCTTACAACTCTTACATTTCTGGCTAAGAAATCTATATTACTAAAATGGTCTGCTTCTTAAATTCCAACTACTTCCATGTGGATTTCTCAGTTGTCAGTTTTCCTTTCTTTGGATAAATTAACTTATGAACTGAACCACAAACAGGACAAATTCAGGAGACTTTGGGAACCTCTCCAATCCTTTCCACATAAGCTCTGATTTTTATTTTTTTTAAGAGAGTTCTGGCTTCTTTTGTTTTGTATTGATTATTTTAAATTATATATATTTTTATTTATTATTATTATTTTTCTTTTTTAAACTTGCATTTGTAAAATTTTATTTAACTTGCAGCACTTGGGGATTGCTTGTTTGTTTGTTTGTTTGATTGTCTTTGTCTTTGTACTATTTGAAAATCGTTAATAATATTAAAAAATAATAATATAAAATATCAATACTTTCTCAGAAATAACCTGTTAATTTTTCAAGAAAACTCTGATGCATGACACAAAACAGATTTTGTCATTTATATATATAAGCAATTTGCACACAGCTGAAAAAAAAAACTATATTTCCAGGTTTATAAGAAAGAAAAAAGCTAAAGCAGACTGAAAATGCTAAAAAATAGAATATAGAACCATTGTACTACTGCTGAATTAACAGAATAGAGATATACAATTAAATTTAGATTAGGCTACAATACAAAAACTCTGACTGAATGCTTTTAATAACTGGCTAGGCATGGGCAGGTATAAGATTCTGTTGGTATGATAGCCTTAGATAAAAATATCAGTTTCACAGTATTGTGATTACTGCTCTAAAATATGGTATTTTAAATCTTTTTCCCCATTGAACACAATATGTTTTATTTTAAGAAACATTTTGAATATTTTGGAACAGTTATGCCAGGCTAAATAATAATTGAATTAAATGTTACTATCTTCATTAGTTTCAAAAACACTGATTTCTTGTAAAGGCATACGTATAAGCAATTTGTTTTGCAGATGTTTGCTGAATCAGGAGCTGACCAGTAGCTTTTGATGTGGAGGGTCTTTTGCTGCTGCAGATAATGTTGGCCTATTTTTTACGTCTTTGATAACACATAAAGAAAAACATACACAGTGCATAAGGAAAGTATTGATAGCACTTCACTTTTTCCATAATTTCTTTTATGTTACAGCCTTATTTTTCAAAATGGATTAAATTCATTTATTTCCTTAAAATTCTACACACAATACCCCATAAGGACAATGTGAAAAAAGAGTTTTTGAAATTATTGCAAATTTATTAAAAATAAAAAAAACTGAAAAATCACATGTATATAAGTATTCACAGCCTTTGCTCAATACTTTGTTGATGCACCTTTGGCAGCAATTACAGCCTCAATTCATTTTGAATATGATGCCACAAGCTTGGCACACCTGTCTTTGGGAATTTTTGCCCATTCCTCTTTGCAGTACCTTTCAAGCTCTAATAGGTTGGATGGAAAGTGATGGTGTTCAGCCATTTTCAGATCTCTCTAGAGATGTTCAATAAGATTTGGGTCTGGGCTCTGGCTGGGCCACTCAAGGACATTCACAGAGTTGTTGTGAAGCCACTCCATTGATATTTTGGTGGTGTGCTATGGGTCATTGTCCTGCTGGAAGATGAACCGTCACCCCAGTCTTTGGTCAAAAGCACTCTGAAGCAGGTTTTCATTCAGGATGTCTCTGTACATTGCTGCATTCATCTTTCCGTTTATCCTGACTTGTCTTCCAGTTTCTGCTGCTGAAAAAAATCCACAGAGCATGATGCTTCACTGTTGGGATGGTATTAGCCTGGTGATGAGTGGTGGTTGGTTTTCTCCAAACATAACCCCTTGCATTCACTCAAAAGAGTTCAATTTGAGTCTCATCAGACCAGAGAATTTTGTTTCTTATGGTCTGAGAGTCCTTCAGATGCCTTTAGGCAAATTCCAGGCGGGGTGTGGCTTCTGTCTGGCCACTCTACCATACAGGCCTGATTGGTGGATTGCTGCACAAATTGTTGTTCTTCTGTGAAGTTTCTCCCCTCTCCACAGAAGAACGCTGGAACTCAAACAAACCATCGGGTTATTGATCACCTCCCTGACTAAGGCCCTTCTCCCCAGATCACTCAGCTTAGATGGCCGACCAGCTCTAGGAAGAGTCCTGGTGGTTCCAAACATCTTTCACTTACCGATGATGAAGGCCACTGTGCTCATTGGAACTTTCAGAGCAGCAGAAATTTTTCTGTAACCTTCCCCAGCCTTGTGCCTTGAGACAATCTTGTCTTGGAGGTCTACAGACAATTCCTTTGTCTTCATGCTTGGTTTGTGCTTTGACCTGCACTGTCAACCCTGGGACCTTATATAGACAGGTGAATGTCTTTTCAAATAATGTCCAATCAACTGAATTACACCACAGGTGAACTCCAATGGAGCGGCTGAAACATCTCAAGAATGATCAGTGGAAACAGAATGTACCTGAGTTCAATTAAAACTTCACAGCAAAGGCTGTGAATACTTCTGTACATGTGATTTTTCAGCTTTTTTTTTTATAAATTTGCAACAATTTAAAAAAATAGTTTTTCACATTGTCATTATGTGGTATTGTGTGTAGAATTTAACAGAAATAATTAAATTTAATCAATTTTGGAGTAAGGCTGTAACATACAAAATATGAAAAAAGTGAAGCACTTTGAATACTTTCCGGATGCACTGTATTCACCTCATTTTCTGCGTTTGAGTGGGCGAAGCCATGTGAATCATTTTGGCTTGAGACATTTGGTCTTATTCACTTTCTTTTTTTTTTAGACATTAAAAACAGCTCGTTTTGCTGCTTGATGTTGCAAAGTGATATTATTATATTATTCTGCTTTGTCTGTATAATAATGCAAACACTTGTTGTAGAGCAAGTTGTTTGAGCATTTTCTGACATTTATTATTCCTAGTCATTTCTCCCATAGAAAACTTAATTGGAAGTTCTAAAACTTTGCAAAAAAATGAAAAATAAAATAAAATAAATCGCAAAAACGAGCGCACTTCCGCATTGAAGAACAAGGTCAATAGCCTACTAGGCATGCTTATATTGACCGTTAAACCGCTAGGATGCATTTTTAATCAAGAGATAGTGAAGGGCGGTAGTAAGTTACCTTTCTTGAATTGTACTTTAAATAAGGAAATTTATGTTGACCAGATGTTTAGTTAATCATTTGCAAGTCAATATTGCCTATATGGATAGTGATTTAAAAAAATTAACATGTAAAAGTGCAGTGTTAAATGCAATGCTGTCAACTTTGTAGGCGCACCAGTGCAAAAAGTTAGTCTAGAGCACTGGGAATGCTGGTGTAGTTCTAGTTAAATTCAGTTCAGTTAAAACTGTATGCGGCCTGTCTAACGAATAGGATTTAGTATTTAACCAATCTTAACAGCTTACCATTTATTAGTCTGTATTAGCCAGCTCATGTACTACAATGTAACAGACACTGTACTGTATATTACCACCTTGATACTTAAGCTTTCTTTAAAAATATTTTGTGTTCAACCATCTAATTAATTCTTTCATTTAATGTTTTCAGTGTATGAGTATAGCTTACACTAGTGTATTTGTGTGGACCATCCAAAATAGTTGCGGCCACTTTCTGGCCACCTAAGTATAAAATTCTAGCCTAGCCACTGTGGACTACCTGTCTGTCCTGATCCAGAGCCCTTTGTCTTGTGGGTTCAGGAAGGCTGCTTGTATGGATACAGCTGCACAAGTCTTTTAGCCTTGATAAATACAGCCTCTGCACATCCTCACAACCAGGACAACAGAATGATCAGGATGACCTAAAAAAATAACCAGCTGAAATCAGTTGAAATGTATTTAGTTCTCCCTAAGTGATGATGACACAAAAAGGATTTCTTTTTCATGATGTGCTGCTACCTATGAAACGATCTATGGTGAATGATAGTTTTTTCCTGGATCCTTGCTGCCATTCACTCAGAAATGGTTTGGACATTTGATTGTGTCTAAATGGTAATGAATTTTAGTTACAAAAACATTGATAGCAGGACCATTGATCTTGTAACTTATACAAATTGTTCAGAATTGAACAAGTCAGCAACCAAACTAGTCAAAGTTAATAATACTAATCTCTACTCAACTATGATTAGTTGTCTTGTTTCTGCTGCCCAGACGGTCTCTCCACCTGCTGATAAAAAAGGAAAAAGTATGGTATTTTTACACCAATGAAACTGCAAAAATATGAACTATATGGTAGTAAGCAGTGAGCATGTTTTCTTATAAGCAACTAACTGAATAATTTGTCACTGGTAGTATCTAAAAACCAAACGTCGGCCCAATGTATGTGTGCTGTCTGGGTAGTTACCCATGAGAAGACAAGTCTTATATATATTTTCTGTTGTATCCAAACAAATACTTTGTCCCAAAATCTTTGTATCGCATTACAGTGGAAAAACAAGTGTTCAGTTGTTTCAATATCTAAGGGAAATATTGTTGTTTACATGCGGACACGTTATGCTGGGTAAATTAACAACAGGTGCCAGTTTGCCCTTTTGCTTCTGGGTTTTGCATTCTGGTTGCAGCACGTAAAGGCCGGTGTGAGATGTGCGCTCTCTCTCTCTCTCGCCGATTTTAATGTTTTTAATGCATGCATATAAATTGACATTGAAGTCAACACTTCACGTGACGGGTAGCTGAAAAGCAAACAGGATTATTGCTGCCAGATCTTCATTGCAAACTTAAAGAGGTAGTTTTTTTATCATTTTGTGCATTTTTGTGTTTTAATGATGATATTATCTTTTTTTTTTTTTTTTTTGGTGCCATCCTGATTGTTGCCTGAGTGTCAGAATGGGAATTTAATGGGTTTTTATTTCTTTTTTAATTTGTTTTATTTATAGGATGTTTTATTCTGTTTGTCATTTTTATATTCTGAGTTTCTGGGTTGTAATGAATTGTGTTTTCCCTTTTTAAGGATGCACGGTTGCCATTTACTTTAGACCTACAATAATATTTTTATTTAGTCTTTTCTCTTCGACATTTCTTGTATGTGAATTCGGGTTGTTTATTATGCTGTTAGTTTGACCAGAGTGGTATTTGTATTTTCCTTTGTTAATCTTTTATTTCTTTTGTAGGTTCTATTTTGGATTTGCTTATACCATCAGGTGGTGGAGAAAAGGTGGTTGGGATTGTGTGCTGATTTGGTCACTTTTTTTTATTGATTTTGTGGTTTTTTTTAGGTTGCAGTGTGATTCATTCAGAACTCAAACGGCTATGTCTATACAATACAGTGGAATACTGCTAGTTTAGTATACCACCCTGAATTATTAGTCAAAAATTTTTAAGTGTATTATTTTAAATTCAAATATATATATAT
>CAIGQZ010033001.1:16205-68563 GCA_903798205.1 Danio tinwini
TATATATATATATATATATATATATATATATATATATATATATATTATAAGGTTATAAGGTTTGGCCACCAGGCTGATAAATTGGCCAGTGTTTCAGTTTCATTGTCTAACCCTGCGGTTGATACACTGGATTGTCCTTCTCTACACCTTATACCTGATATATTTACACTTCGTCACCTTGGAATTATAAGGAATTATATTATCTGAATGCTTTTGAGATATTGAGCTTCAAAGTTTTTGCATTCCATATAGCAGTGTGTGTGTAACCTTTTTTTTTTTCAAATAAAAAGTCTTAAAATGTAAACAACTTATAAAAAACATCCCATAATATAAATAAGTTGTCATTTAATAAGAATATGGCAATAACTCCATTTTGACAAAAATGTCAAATAGAACCTTATAATTCTAAGGTGACAACTTGTATGAATATGCAAATTGCTCCTGGCTCTACTAAATCACATCAGCAGTTTCTCTGCTCCACTTTTACTCTATAAACTGTAGCATTGAACACATTCCAATGGCAAGTGGCAGTCTTTTAAAAATTATTTCTGCTGTGACAATTGGGTGAGATTCAAGAGTGAATCCATCAGTGAGTATGTTCAAATTCTGACATTACTATGCCAAAGAAAGTGTGCAAGGAGAAAGCGTAGATTGTTGCACAATTAAACATTTGCTATTTAAAAGCTGTCTACACTGCACACTGAATTTTTTTGTTATATTGTATTTACAGTTTGTTATGATGAGAGGATTTGCACTCTTCTGAAACTCCATTGTTTTGAGCAGTGAGAGGATTCTGCCTGTAGTTCACCTAAAAATAAATATTTACTCAACATTTACTCTCGCTAAAGTGGTTCATAAAAGGTTTGGGAGAAGTGGAGGGTAAGTGTATGATGACAGAATAAATGCCTTTACACACCTCGGATCTGCCATTACAATTAAGACTATAAAAAAACTGCATAATAGGTTTAGGACATAGATGCTGGTTAAAGCTAGATTTTGCTGGTCATGAGCTGGTCATGTACTGTTCAGGACCATCTTGGGACCAGTAAAAAAACAGCAAGAACCAACTTAAACCAGCAGCCATATGTCAAAACCTTACCAGCATATACTTTTTTCCAGCATGAGTGATCAACAGGCTTGCCTTTAATTGGTGCTACTGCTCAGTGCTCCAAATACATTGTAATTATAAACTGACACTGCCCAGAGTGCAAATACACACTGGGCTTTTTTATGAAATCGCCTTTATACCTTATTTGTGGGGACAGCCATTTGTAGTAGTATCTGAAATGATAGTTTTGTAGATGTTATTGAGTGCACTCATTGAATTCCATAATGTTCTGTAATAATTAGCATTCAACTGATGTACGCAAAATGGCAAGCTGAGAGAGAGTCCAAAATAAACATTTGCTTTAGTACTTGTGCTGCCAGTTTGATAAGGGTTAAACGGTTAATAAACATCAAGCACAAACAATGCCAAAGTGCAGTCCTTCTGGCACATTCCCTGTTTGCGATTTCTTTTTGCTTATTCAGGTGAACTGAATAATACCATAATCGTGAATAAGGATTTACACTGCTGGGTTTCACACAATCAGTGTGTGCTGGGACAACATGAAGAAATTAAGTTAACTTACAAATTTAAGTGGACTGAACATAAAACAAAAACATAAAAAGTTGTCCCAAAAAAAAAACTGAAGTATTGTGTTGTTTCAGCTAATTTTAAGTAAGTAGTTTCAACAAACAGAAAACATTGTATTTGATGACCACTTTTTCATATGCCTGACCCATCTAGCATACTTGAATCAACTAAACAGCTTAAAATTAGAGCAGAGAAATGTTATTATAGTTTTGCTTTTTTAAAATAAGTTTTAATTTCACTACCATTTCATTAATGGTTTTGTTAGATTTTATTTTGTGAGCTCATTTTTATTCAGTTTTTATACATTTACTTTCAGTTTGAGTATTTCTAGTTTGGCAGAGTTAAGAAAACAAAAGTGAACCAGTGTAGACCAAAGCACAGTTTAATGTTTGCACATGATGTTTAAACTCGTTTTCAAACCTCTTAGTAATTAAAACAAAATAATAGTTTGAACAGACACTGAACCCAAAATTGTACAAATGCAAATTTAGCAAATAAATGTAAAATTTATGTCATTTAAGATTTTATAGTTAAACATGCCTATTTTTTTTATTTTCTTTTTTATTGTCATTTGGCAAAATGAAAAAGCAACCAACCAACCACAGGTTATTTTTACACCACAGAATGAGTGCTCATGAATTCTGAGAATTATTATTTTTTGCTAAATATAATTTTTATTTCAGGTTGTTTTTCACTGACAGCTGTTCATTTTGTTTAATTTTAGTTTTTCATGTGTTATGAATTTTTATTTTACATTTTTATTTCAGTTAACAAATTTTTTTTTTTGAGTAAAACATTTTCTTTTTAAACTTTTGTAACAAGAACAAGAGAAGACAGAATGGTAACGATTTATAAATATCCAATTTATGATAAATAAGTGATGTTTTTTATAATAATACATGTACATGCAGTAGTACAATAGTACATGTAAAAAAAACAAAAGAATGAATAAATAACAAAACAATATTATTAAAAGTAGAAAAAAGGAATAAGAAAGTTGGAAGAGGTGATGGGTCATAGATTGAAGTAAATGAATTCAAACTTAGAAGTGAGTAAAAATAAGTTTGTAATATAATGTAATAAGTTTGGAAAATAATGCCATTTTTCATAAAAAGATCCATAACTGGCATTCTGAGAATATCTTATCTTTTCTTATTTTTTTAAAGTAAATGGTATCCACTGTGAAATACCTGGAGGCTATAGATTTTCAGAAGAAATAAAATCCGTTGCTAGCCAATAAAAAAGTAAAGGCTAGTACCTCCTAACCATTTAGATATAAACTTGGCAACACTGAAGATTGTGGTGTAGGGGCAGATATCCACTTTGATTTGAATATGTTGAACATAGTTTCAAAATAATTATTCCAATAGTATTGAAGTACTGGGCAGAAGAGAAAAAAACAGACATGTAACTCAGATTACAGGGTGACATCTGTTACACTAGTCATCTACATAATAGAATAAATCCTAATGAGCCAAGCTTTGGAGCATTTAACCCTGTGCAGTATTTAAACTGTACGAGTAAAAGCCAAGCACAAAGTGAACTTGAATAAATTCTGTCAATAGCATTTGCCCACCAGTCAACCTCAAACTCTTCACCCAGCTCAAGTTACCAGACACTTTTAATTTTAGCAGTAGTACAGTCCTCTATACACTCACAGGCCACTTTATTAGGTACACCTTACTGGATTGGGCTTCCTTTTGCCTTCAGAACTGCCTTAATCCTTCATGGGATCGATTCAACAAGATACTAGAAATATTCCTCAGAGATCCCTCAATCCATATTGACATGATAGCATCATGCAGTTGCTGCAGATTTGTCGGCTGCACATCCATGATGCAAATCTCCCATTCCACCACATCCCAAAGGTGCTCTATTGGATTTAGATCTGGTTACTGTGGAGGCCATTTGAGTACAGTACATTGAACTCATTGTCATGTTTAAGAAACGAGTATGAGGTGATTTGCGCTTTATGACATGGTGTGTTGTCATGCTGGAAGTAGCCATCAGAAGATGGGTACACTGCGGTCATAAAGACCTCTGTGGTCATAAACCTCTGGCATCAACAAGGCATAATTTCTCTATTCACTATTTTCTATAAACCCAAGGGATGGTTGTGTAAATCCCAGTAGATCAGACGTTTCTGAAATACTCAGACCAGCCCGTCTTGCACCAACAACCATACCCTGCTCAAAGTCACTTAAATCACCTTTCTTCTACATTCCGATGCTCGGTGTGAACTGCAGCAGATCGTCTTGACCATGTCTACATGCCTAAATGCATTGAGTTGCTGCCTTGTGATTGGCTGATTAGAAATTTGCGTTAACGAGCAGTTAAACGGGTGTGCCTAATAAAGTGGCCAATGAGTGTAAATACAATAGGTTCTAGTGCCTTTTCAGAAATTTTATTTGTAAGAAAATCCATACTAACTTTGTTGGTAGTCAGGGAAAAATTGTGAATAAAGAAACACAACAGTGCCTGGCTTAAAAATAGCGGAAAGATGTGAAATTGCTGGTTCAAGGGATAATATTGTATACGTGCAGAAAACTCCATCCCTATACAAATATATCTTTTAAATATAATTAACTCCTTTAAAATTATTTTTGGCCAATAGTTTTAGTCTTATTTTAGTTAATTTACTAAAATTGTGTTACAAAATGTTTAGTGCAGCAGGACCTGTGCTTTGTCCCAATCTGTAACATTTGACTACATTTGACATACTCACAGCTTCTTTTTGAAACCTCAGCAATAAATACAACTATAGCACATCTTATATAACAAAATAGTAAAATCACTTCAAGTGATGTTATGCACACAACTTACTGCACTACTAAATTGAAATGCATTGTTCCAAAATCCCATTGGAAAGTACTAAGAGAAGCCATCACAATGCTAATGGTTTTCCTGGTTTTAGGGCTGCAAAGAGCTTTATTGCACGTGTATAACCTTGCCATAGCATGCCCACAGCAGACCTGCAACAATAGACTTGCAGTATATGATGTATTAACATTGTTTTGATTTTGTATTTCACTTCAGAATGTGCAGTTATTTGGTAACTCACTCATAGACCCATTGCATAGATGTTGTAAGTCATAGTTGTATTTAAACTTGTTGATTTTCTTAGAAGGTTTCTCCTTCATTTTACTCTATACATGTCATTTTAATTTTGATTGACTTTCTCTATGTCATATAGATTAGCCTCAGTAGTTGGTTTTATAGGGTGGTTGTAACCAATCAAATAGAGGCTGGACAGGGGCAATTCTATAAGAGTTTTATTTATGGGGGCTTAGCCATTAATGATGGTATGATAAAAAAAAGAATAATTTACTGTTTGACCTCTGATGTAGAGTTGTATAATAAACTTACCAGTGTATTCCACTGTATTGTGTACATGGAAAAACGTTACCTCCAAGTACTGACTACAATACTAAGAATACAGCCCTACCTGATTTATTATTCACTGATTCATTATGCACTGCATTCTCAATTTTCAGTTTTACTTCATGTATACAATTTTGTCGTTAAATAGATAGTTGCCGTCTTCTGTCTTCATTTACTCACCATTTACTTGTTCAGTACAAGTTTGAATATTGTTGTTCTGTTGAAGACAAAAAATGTACTAAAACATTTTGACTTTCATCGTACTTCTTTTTCCTACTACAAGACCAGAGATCCTTACACATTTAGCGTGCACTAACTTACATAATGTAATACAACAAATTCAATACTGAAAAAAGAGAGATATTTTTGGGTATTATACAATCTAAAAGAGTTTACGTTGCGTAATTTTTTTCTCTATTATATATTGTCATAGGTACAGTATGCAATTTCACCAAATTAGTTGCTAAGCTTTATTTGGAGATAATGTATAATTTTAAATTGATTGGGAACGTTTTATAAGCAAGTTATGCCTTTTATCAAAGCTTTTGAAACATCACACACTTACTGTAGAGATTAGTAAAAAAAAAAAACAAGATATGTACGTATGGCACAGCCGGGGCCCCACCCTGGAGTCAGGCCTGGGATTGGGCCTTGTTGTAGCTCAGCCCAAAGACAACGACAACCTCATCACTGGGCACAGAAACTGGTTCTTGGGACAAGAAATGTCTCCTCACTGGGAGGGAAGGAACCTGAGCTTGTGCGGGAGGTGAAATGGTACCGACTAGAGATAGTTGGGCTCACCTCCATGCACAGCTGGGGCTCTGGAACTCAACTTCTTGAGTTGGGCTGGACTTTCTTCAACTCTGGAGTTGCCCATGATAAGAGGCAGTGGGCTGGTGTGAGCTTGCTTATAACTCCCCAAATTAGTCGCCTTGTGTTGGAGTTTTCCCTGGTGAACGAAAGGGTCACCTCCCTGCGCCTTCGGCTCAGGGATAGTCTCTCACTGTGGTTTGTGCCTACGGGCCAAACACCAGTGCAGAGTACCCGGCCTTCTTGGAGTCCTTGGGAGGGGTAGTGAGTTGGATCCGCTAGCAAGTGGGAAAACTAGAAAGATCTGGCAGGCCCAAACGTATTGTGAGGGTCCTCTGGGAATGTCTAGCTGAACCTGAAGTCAGAGGGATTTTCAACTTTCAAAGGAATACTTTGAGGATCTCCTCAACCCCACTGACATGTCTTTTATTAAGAAAGCAGACACTGGGGATGCAGAGGTGGACTCGCCTTTCACCCAAGCTGAGGTCACTGAGGTAGTTTGCAAGCTCCACAGTGGCAAAGCAGCAGGGGTGAATGAGATTCACCCTGTTTATTTTAGGTCTTTAACACGTCTCTACAGTATCGCATGGAGGTTGGGTAGGGTGTGTTCCAACTATAGGGGGATCTCACCTCTCAGCCTCCCTGGGAAAGTCTGTGCCAAGGTCCTGGAGAGGAGAATCCGGTTGATGGTTGATGAAGGAACAAAGTTGTTTTCGTCCAGGCCATGGTACACTGGACCAGCTCTATCCCCTCACCAGGGTGCTCGAGGGTTCATGGGAGTATGCCCAACCAGTCCACATGCATTTTGTGGACTTGGAGAAGGCGTTTAACCGTGTCTCTCGTGGCATTCTGGGGAAGGTGCTCTGGGAGTATGGGGTCAGAGGCGCTCAGTTAAGGGCTGTTACATCCATGTATGAACAGAGTAGAAGTTTGGTTCACAATGAATCTACATTCCTACTTTCACCTATGGTCATGAGCTTTGGGTTCCAGATATGTCCTATCGGGAGGAGGCCTTGGGGAAGACCCAGGACACTCTAGAGGGACCATGTCTCTCGACTAGCCTGGAAACACCTTGGGATCCCCCTGGAGGAGCTGGAGAAAGTGTCTGGGGAGAGGGAAGTCTGGAGTTCTCTCCTAAGACTGCTGCCCCTGTGACCTGGTCCCAGAAAAGCGGATGAAAATGAATGAACTTTAAACAAGTCTCAAACCTTGCTGCATTTGGAGGATGAGGGAGCTCTCAAATTCACCGGAAATATACTAATCTGTGTTCCGAATTTGAACAAAGATCTCAGGGTGTTGGATTTACATGAGAGTTAGTAATAATAACAGGATAAAATTTTTGGATGACCTATCCCTTTAACAGGCGGTTTATTTCACGACCCCTGATAAATCAGGGACTAAGCTGAAGGATAATGAGTGAGTGAGTATCGCTTTAACAAATTATAAGTATAATTATATGTCTCATATAATATACTTCTCTTCTATTTTTAATTATACAAATGTTTACAAATTTATGAAACTGGGTTATGGTAAAACCAGACACTGGATCTATTGCAAAAGCATTTACAGTAATGTTAGAGAACTGTACAGTATTTTGTATTACATTTAATAGCCCTCTACATTAAACATGGAATGAGCCACAAGTAATTTTTGTGCTTTCTTTTGGAGACACACTACAGTAATATCTCAATGAAAATATTTATTTAAAAAGTAGAGTTAGGTTCAGCAATAGAAATCTAAAGATTGTCTTCACTGAAGGAGAAATAAAAAAGGTGGATGGTGGATGTTTGCACTGCAGTGTCTGATGGATGATGGCCATCTGGGAGCTGTAAAGTGCTTTATCTCATTTGCAGTATTTGCTCTGTAAAAGCTGAGTGCTTTGATCTGATTGTTCAGTAAATGACTTGTTGATAGTAATGGGAAAGGCTGCCTCATGCATTATTGCAAAATTCTTTGTTTTATTGATTTTAGATCAAGTAACTAGGATGGCATATGAAAGCGGCAATGCTCATACATTCATTCCCTTATCATCATCATCATCATCACCTTCATCGTTTTAGTACTACAAGCGGAACCACACATTTAATCACATTTTATTCCATATGCCAAATTATAAACATGTTTTACAATAAACACATTGAGGAAAATAGAAGTACACATCAACACAAGTATTAAATAAAAAACAATGCATAGATACAGTTGAAGACAAAATTATCAGCCCTAATGTGAAATTTGTATTCTTTCAAATTTTATTTCAAATATAAAGTTAGGTTGATCAAATCAAGACAAATGAAATATTTCCTATTATATATTTTTTTTCTCTAGAGAAAGTCTTATTTATGTGACAGTATGGAAAATGCAAAAAAAAAAAAAAAAAAAGCCGTGATTTCTAAATGTAATTTAACTTGTATTTCATTATATGTGGAAATAAGGTTGGAACAATAAAGCATTTACCACTTTGTAATGTTGCCATTCCTTTTCACAACACTTAAAAGTTGTTTAGGGACTGAAGACACCAAGTGATGAAGCGTTTCGTCCCCTTCTTCCTGAAAAAAAGTCAAGGTGGCCAACAGTACGGGGTCTCTGTTGTTGCATTTTGTGCTTCAAAATGCACCACACATTCTCTATTTGAGACAGGTTGAGACTGCAGGCAGGCCAGTCCAGTACCTGTGTTTTTTTCCTCCACAGCCAGTACTTTGTAATGCGTGCAGAATGTGGATTTGCATTGTCTTATTGAAATATGCATGAGTGTCCCTGCAAAAGAAGGCATGTTGTGCCGTAAAATCTCAGCATTGTTTTAGCATTAATGGTGCCATCACAGAAGTGAAAGTTATCTTTGCCAGGAGCACTGACAGAACCCCATACCATGACAGACCTTGGCTTTTGGACTTGATGCTGATAGTGATCCTGGATGATCCTTTTCGTCTTTGTTTGGAAGAACAGTGTCCATTTCTCTCTAAAAATACCTGAAATTCTGATTCACCTATCCCAGATGCATTTGAGCTTAGAGAAGTTAACGGTGCTTCTGTACACTGTTAACATAGGGCTTCCTTTTGGCACAGTACAGTTTTAACTGGCATTTGTGGATGTAACTATGTATTGTAGTAATTGACAAAGGTTTGAGGTAAAGTTGTCCTGAGCCCATTTGGTGATATCGCCTATAGATGAATGATGATTCTTGATGCAGTGTTGCCTGAGGGATCGGAGAATATTTTAATTATGTTATGCACTGATGAAGGTGAAATATCCAAAGGTCTTCCTATCTTTATTTGAGGAAATTTGTTTTTTGACATTTCAATAAATTCCACATGTATTTGTTGTCAAACTGGCGATCATCGGCCCATCTTTGTTCATAAAGGACTAGACCTTTCTTGGATGCTGCTTTTGTACCAAACCATAATTACAATTACCTGTTTCAAACCACATCATTATTTAAGTAATTTACTTAATTACTAGCCCTAAATTGCTTCTGTCTCAGCCTTTTTTTTTGTAATGTGGTGCAGGTCTGAATGACAGGAAAGGATGTATATTTTCAAATAAAATTAAATTGACCAGACAAAACATGAAATATTTTTGTTCATATTGTCTGCAAAGAAATACAAGTCATTAGCCCCCTTAAGAAATTATGACTTGGCTAATTTATCTTAACTTGCCTAGTTAACCAAATTACCATACTTTAGCCAAGCCTTCATTTCACTTCAAGCTGAACACTAGAAGCATTCAAGCTGTCTGCAATGAGAACTCCTAAGGCCCGTTTCCACTGAGTGGTACGGTACGGGTCGGTACGCTTTTATGGCCGTTTCCACTGTCAAAAGCGTACCAAACCGATCCGTACCATACCACTTTTTCGGCACCCTTTCGAAAGGGTACCAAAGACGAGAAAGGGTACCCAAAGGTGGAGCTACACGCGCAGCTGAACGCTGATTGGTTTACAGAGATAAGTCACGATCTCGTGGAGCTAGCCAGAATCAAAACAATGGAGCCGCTATGTTTTTAAATGCACAGCCGAGACAACTATATGCATATAATAACAATACATGGATGACCCGGGCTCAAAACAAACCTTGTCATTGTCTTGATGAACAGCCACAAAGCCAAGAATCTGCCGTGTCCTGTTGTTGTTTTATGAGGCCGTCTAAAAGTGCGAGCGGTTTTTCGCTTTCTCCAGGGAGCCCGCGTTCGCGTCTAGATTTGATATAACAAACTTCTTAAGCTGATAATAATAACGTGCGTGTGTGATTAATGAAGCGTCTTCGACATCTGATCCATTCAGAAAGAAAAGGACAAACGCGAGAGTGAAGCGCAGAAAAAAAGGAGAAGCCCGACAGGATTACAAGGATTGCCGAACTCAAATAAGGACTTAATGTATGCTGTGTGTCGTTTATCTGTAATTGGTAACATATCGGAGACTGTAAGGGTCTGTATGTGTTCATATATGTTGCATTTATTTATTTATTTTATATAATTGCAGACGTTACAGTAGGCTGTCACACTTTCATTGATCTGCAGTTATAATCAAATTATGTTTATAGAAATGTTAGTAATAAACATTTATAAACAACTATTAATATGTTTAAAGCATCTGTTTAAAGCATCTGAAGAGCTTCTCATATAATGTGAACAAACTGTACAGCTTTACTGTAGACATTTATTCGAGCGAGAATGACGTCGACTGAAACTCTCTGTAGTACACCACGCCCACCAAAAGGGTACCCTTTGTAATGGAAACGCAAGCTTGATAAAGGTGACCCGTACCCTACCGTACTGTACCACTCAGTGGAAACGAGCCACTAGTGTTCAGTGCTCTGGTGCCACAGTACTGAAGGATTGATCACCTTTTGGCTCACAGCAACACCAGAAAAATGGTTAAAATTGCTATAGTAAAACTTTTAAACCTGATTAAATGCAAGTTTCCTAAAAAAATAAACGGTAAATGACTTGGTTTTTGGTAAATAAATGGTTCTTTTATTTATTTATTTTTTGTCCACTTATGTACAACAGAATTTTATTCTGTTGTACATAAGTGTACAGACGTCACTGCTACGCTACTGCTACGCTAAACGGACTGTGTTTGGAGCTCTCTGTTGCATAGATTCGCAATTTGCATTTTTATTATCAAATACCTCCACTTTCACTAAATACTACTTAGGGGAACAATCCCTAAATACATTTTTTACAACATTTAGCACTTTATACAAATAAATCTACTTTAAAAACGTTCTGTCCCTCGAGCATCCGCCTGTTGTTTGTAGTTTTGGCCTGCTAGCATCGCTAGTCAGCTAAAGCTACCGACTGCTTTCATTCCCTAATTTTCTCACTTACTGGCTTTGCTCATTACCCTGTACGATGTCGCTTGTGTCTCTGTCCTTGTGTGCAGGAGAGACATCGATGGAGGCGCTGGACATGGAGCTGGGACGGCTGGATGAACGCATCCGCCTTCTGCAGGTGAGACGGGCTGAACTCACAACGCAGCGGGCCTCGCTCGCTGTGTCCCGTGTGCCAGTCCGCTCATCTGAGGTAAGTGCACAATACAGCCACGACACTCCGTCCACTTCAACCCCACGTGTTTCTCTGTCCAGGCCCAGCGCACCTAGGACGCGGTGTGCCCAGGGGTCATTCACGCCGACACCCGGCTACCACGGCCCCTGGGTGCAGCCGCGTAAGTTGCTCAGGAAGCCCCGGGGCAGAGAGTCTCCTCCTCCCGTGTTCGAGATCTCCACGGATAACCGCTTCGCCTCTCTCCGCGAGACGGGTCACGATGTGGCTATCATCGGTGACTCCATCGTCCGCCACGTCCGTCCTGCCTCCACTTCAGGTAATAAAGTATGCACATTTTGCTTTCCTGGTGCTCGCGTTAAGAATATTTCTACACAGATTCCGAGTATCCTGAGCGCTGGCGAGAGCCTCGGTGCCGTTGTCCTCCATGTGGGGACGAACGACACCGGGCTTCGCCAGTCGGAGATCCTGAAGAGGGACTTCAGGAGCCTGATAGAGACGGTTCGACGCACCTCGCCCGCCACGCAGATCATTGTTTCTGGACCGCTTCCTACCTACCGCCGAGGAAATGAAAGGTTCAGTAGACTTTTTGCTCTGAATGAATGGCTATTAACATGGTGTAATGAACAGAAATTGCTCTTTGCTAATAACTGGAATCTTTTCTGGGAGCGTCCTAGGCTCTTCCGCGCTGACGGGCTGCATCCTAGTCGAGCTGGAGCTGAACTGCTGTCGGACAACATCTCTAAGATGCTTCGTTCTGTCTGACTAGTAAGTAAAAATTCCCAAAATTCTCATTTTACCCATATAGACTCTTGTTCGTCCAACTTAAATTATAGTAACACATGTCTAGAGTACCCCATAGAGACTGTGTCTGTTCTTCGTGTTATTAGATCAACAATTAAACGTACTGTGTGCTCTAGAAAAAATCTATTAAGAATAAAAGCTGAAAATCCAATAAAAAGTGATAATACAAACTTCGTAAAGCTTGGTCTCCTAAACATCAGGTCACTAGCACCTAAAACACTTATCATAAATGAAATAATAACAGATAACAATCTTATTGCACTCTGTCTCACTGAAACCTGGCTGAAACAAAATGACTATATTAGCTTAAATGAAGCTACTCCTCCAGGATTCTCATTTAAGCATGAGGCTCGTCAAACTGGTCGTGGTGGTGGAGTTGCATCAATCTTTAGTGATATTCTTAATGTTAGTCAGAGAAAGGGACTTATGTTTAACTCTTTTGAAGTATTAGCTCTTAATGTTATGCTACCAGATATTATGCAAAAACCTACGATATCTCTTGCTATAATCACCATATATAGACCCCCAGGACCCTATTTAAATTTTCTAAAAGAGTTTTCTGATTTTATTTCTGACTTACTAGTTAAAACTGATAAAATACTAATTGTAGGAGACTTTAACATCCATGTAGATGACTCCAATGATACACTAGGGCTCGCCTTTATGGATCTACTACATTCACTTGGGATAAAACAAAATGCGGTTGGTCCAACCCATCGCTTAAAGCATACATTAGATCTAATATTGTCTTACGGAATTGAGGTCTTTGATGTAGACATTATACCACAAAGTGATGATATTACAGACCACTACCTCTTGCTATATAAGCTGCGTTCACCTGAAATTATCAGATCTGCACCAATATACCGCCCTGGTAGGACTATCGTTCCATCCACTAAGGATGAATTCATAAGTAACTTACCTGATCTTTCTTTAATTCGAAATACACCCGCAAACGTAAATGACCTTGATGTAGTAACCAGCAGTATGGATGCCATCTTTACTAGCACGCTAAATACGGTGGCACCCATTAAATTAAAAAAGGCTAGAGAGAACAAAACTACACCATGGTACAATAGTCATACTCGCGCTCTCAAAACAGCAACCCGTGCCCTGGAACGTAAATGGAAAAAAACAAACTTAGAGGTTTTTAGAATTGCGTACAAAGACAGTATGTCCAGCTATAGGAGGGCTCTTAAATCTGCCAGAGCTGAGCACCTCCGCAAACTGATTGAAAATAATCATAACAATCCTAGATTTTTATTTAGCACCATTGCTAAATTAACAAATAATCAGTCATCCTTGGAACAAAATGTCCCACCGCATATTAGTAGTGATGACTTCATGAATTTTTTCAGTGATAAGATAGAAGACTTTAGACAGAAAATAGAAGATGTTAAACTTTCTGCACCACCTTATACTCCAGATCCAGTAAACATTCCACTGAATCAAAATAACCTACAATGCTTCAAAATCATAGAACAGGAAGAGCTAGATAAAGTTATAAATAGTTCCAAACCAGCTACATGTATGTTAGATCCAATTCCAACAAAATTACTGAAAGATTTGCTACCTGTTATAGGAGAACCTCTCCTTAACGTTATCAACTCTTCTTTAGCTATAGGCCATGTTCCAAATCCTTACAAGCTAGCTGTTATTAAACCTATTATTAAGAAACCACAACTGGACTCCAGCAACCTAGCTAATTATAGGCCTATTTCAAATCTTCCGTTTATGTCTAAAATACTAGAAAAAGTTGTTTCTACCCAGATATGCTCCTTTCTGCAGATGAACAATATTTTTGAAGTGTTTCAGTCAGGTTTCAGGCCTCATCACAGCACAGAAACCACATTAGTGAAAATAACCAACGATTTACTCTTAGCTGCCGACCAAGGGTGCATCTCACTATTAGTTCTACTAGATCTTAGCGCCGCTTTTGACACCATTGATCACAATATTCTCATAGACCGCTTATATTCTACAGGTGTCCAAAAACAGGCTCTTCAATGGTTTAGGTCATACTTAGCTGATTGTTACCAGTTTGTGAATATTAATGGACAACTTTCACAAGTAAGACTGGTAAAGTACGGGGTCCCTCAAGGATCAGTTTTAGGCCCTTTGCTGTTTACAATATACATGCTTCCCCTGGGGGACATTATTAGAAAACATGGGATCAGTTTTCACTGCTATGCAGATGATACTCAATTATATATTTCAACTAAACCGGATGAGATGTCTAAACTGTCTAAGCTAACTGAGTGTATTAAAGATGTTAAAGACTGGATGACCAACAATTTTCTTCTCTTAAACTCAGACAAAACAGAATTATTACTTATTGGGCCTAAATCCTGCACACAGCAGTTTTCACAACTCGACCTGCAACTAGAGGGATACAAAGTTAGCGTTAGCTCTACTATAAAAGATCTGGGTGTCATATTAGACAGCAATTTAACCTTTAAAAATCATATATCCCATGTCACAAAAACTGCCTTCTTTCATCTAAGAAATATTGCTAAATTGCGAAATATGCTATCCATCTCAGATGCAGAAAAGCTAGTTCATGCTTTCATGACTTCTAGGCTGGATTACTGTAATGCTCTGTTTGCTGGTTGCCCAGCATCCTCTATTAACAAACTTCAGCTAGTACAAAATGCAGCTGCCAGAGTTCTTACCAGGTCTAGAAAATATGATCATATCACCCCAATTTTATCCTCCTTACACTGGCTGCCTGTTAAGTTTCGTATTGAATTTAAAATATTGCTTCTTACCTATAAAGCCTTAAATAATCTAGCTCCTGTTTATCTAACCAACCTGTTGTCTCGCTACAACCCAACCCGCTCTTTAAGATCTCAAAACTCAGGGCTTCTTGTAGTACCTAGAATAGCTAAATTGAGTAAAGGAGGTCGAGCCTTCTCATTTATGGCCCCTAAACTCTGGAATAGCCTTCCTGATAATGTCCGAGGCTCAGACACACTCTCACTCTTCAAAACTAGATTAAAGACCTATCTTTTTAGCAAAGCATACACTACATAGCGTTATGACGCATGATGTGCCCCACACACGATTTTGCTTCTTGTTTATATACACTATAAACAGCCGCTATGCTAATTATTCTCCTTATTCTGTATTTCCACCTGGGGGTACTCATCTCGAGACCCTCAGACTATGCAGTGCCACTGATGCGATCCAAGACCAGCGACGAGACGATCCCAAGGTTCCCGGACCAGGCCGTATCCTGAGCTGCTGCTGTGGTGGTCATGATGGAGAGCATAAGACTGATTCCTGTGATGCTCCAAGGACAGACGTGTCTTCGCGGAGGTCCAGCTACTGCGCCTAGACTGCAGCTCTGCACAAGACGTTTGGGCATAGGAGAAATGGTCGTGCCCAACTGAGCCTGGTTTCTCTCGAGGTTTTTTAAATTCTTCACTTTCGCCAATTGGTGAAGTTTTTTCCTCGCCACTGGCTTGCATGGTTCGGGATCTGTAGAGCTGCGCATCGATGGAATTGCTCCTCAGTGTTTGGACTCTCAGTAGTGATTATTAAACCACACTGAACTGAGCTAAACTAAACTGAACTTAAACACTGAAAACTGAACTGACACTTTTCAATTCACTATAAACTTCTATGTGAAGCTGCTTTGACACAATCTACATTGTATAAGCGCTATACAAATAAAGATGAATTGAATTGAATTGAATTGAATATTTAGTTATACATTATGTATATTAGAGTTTTATTTGACATTTAATTTTAATAAACAGTGTTTATTGCATTCATATTATGTGTTACCATGATGGTGTTTATCAGTTGTGTGAATGACACTGAGAACATTCTCTGCATTAATTTAAATATCTCCTTGTTGGAAAAGTGGTTTCTGGTAAGCTTTAGTTCATCATATGGCTTCTCATTCCTCCGTGTTGTGTTTTGTCTGTGAAACAAAGCTATGTTGTGTAGATGTTAATTTTAAAACATCGTATTTTAGATTTGCTCTTCAGTGTTTGGACTTTCAGCAGTGAAAATTAAACCACAATGAACTGAACTGAACTGAACTTCAACACTGAAAACTGGACTGACACAGTTTAAATTTACTTGAACTTCTATGTTAAGCTGCTTTCACTCAATCTACATTGTAAGAGCCCTATAGAAATAAACATGAATTAAATTGAATTGAATTGAGTAGTTTAGCACTTTAAATGAATGAAATACATGTTACATTTTTTGCATTATATTTTTTACTCTAAAATTCTGGCAACACTGTAAAAAATGCTGTTCTACACAATTCCCTCATGTTGTCCCAACACAAATAAAGTTAACTTAACAGATTTTACAAATTTAAGGGGATTGAACATAAAACAATTAAGCTGTGCCCTCAAAAACTCTACAATTGTGTCAATTCAGCTTATTTTAAATTAGCTTAAACGAGAACCAAAAAAATAATAAAAAGCATTTTTCAGTGAACCACATCTGTCAGTAAGGCTGCACGAATCTGGCTAAAATGAGAATCATGATTTTCTGACGATTCTGTAGATGTAGGAAAATAAAGGTTAATATGAGTAGCCTATTATTGTTATTATTTCCTAAACATATGGTAAAGCAACACTAATAATATTAGGCCTATGTGTAGGTCTACTGTTGGTTAAAACGCTAAATTTTGTTTAGACTTGTATAGACACAACACTTAGTGTTCCCTATGAAAGAAAAAAAAAAACATTTCAAATGATTGTCGTAATTATAACTCTAGAATGTGATATGACCATTTAAATGCTGTGCGCGGTTTTACAGTCACTGCTGAGTGCTTGCGCTCATGTCATGGCTGCTCTTACTTTGAGAAAAAAAAAAAACACACAGATGCAAATCATACTTCCCGCGCAGCTCCCAAACAATCTCTCTGTGCAAGAAACTAAACGTTATTAACATTATTACCTGTTATTCACAGCCTATGCAGGCACACACACGTCCTCTTAGTAGTAAACAAACAGTGCGTCAGCTCATGTGTGATTTTGCAGGCGTGAATGCAGCATTACATTAAGACATTTTTGGGTGAACAATACCTTATAAATACAGTATGTGACTCTTTTAACACCATTTGAAGGTGTCCATGTTGCTGAGCAATGTATATAAAACAATGTAAAGACTTGTGCGTCCGCCTTTACACTTCTCTCCTGACTTTAAAAAAATATAATCGGCTGAATCGTAGAAAAGCAGAATTAAGATCATGTGTAGGGTCGAATCTAGATCATGATCTTTTTCCGATTAATCGTGTAGCCCTATCTGCCAGTTTTTAGGTTTTTAATTTAAAATGTTAAGATTTTTTGTTTGTCAGTGAAGGACAGGCAAAGAAAATCAATCACAAGATCTTAAAAGTCTATGTATATGGCAAAATATTAGACCAAGACAGAGTTATGTAGTGCCTTTTGTATATATAAAAAGGGATCATAAAATCAACGCAGAAATGGACTTTGGAATAATATTTTGCAGTGTTATAGCAGATAGAGTGAGGTCAGCTATTATTTGACAAAAATCCATTGCACAGTGAAAGTGAAGTGTTCAGGAAATGTTTGAATAAGAAGTGCTAACAAAATGGACACAAAGTCCTCAGTAAACAGGAAGTGAAGGAACAGTTCAAGTTGATAGGCGTAAGTTCAGTTTTTTTCTCCTCTCTAGTCTCCCATGTTGTTCTATTCATGGACATCATAATCACCTGAACTGTACTGGAAGGAGCGCTGCAATGAATTTATAGCCACAGTAAGCGCTAAGTGTTGCTCTTCACATGCTGCCAGCAGACATACATTTTTGGGTGACTGCTCTTGTGTTGCATACAGTGCAGCTCGGTCAAGCCTGATTAGCAGTTGATTATGAAACACTTTGACATCTTTCTTCATCATCTCATTTCCCTTCTGTGTCTGTTGTATTATCTAGATTGAAGAGAAAGATGACATTAGAATTTAAGTTCCTGTTTACACCACTGTCTTTCTGATAGATGTCCGTTATTTACCCTCATGTGACTGTTAAACGTGTGTTGACAGATTTGACACTTGCCTCTAGTGCCACTGCTGTTTTGGTGACACTTTACATGAAGGTACCATTAATGGTAGTTTAAATGACAATAAGTGATGCATTTGTTATTTTTATATTTAGTAATATTTTTGGGGAAATAAATCAAAGCAAAAAAGATTAAAAGGTTAATGATTTGTTTTTGTAGGCTTTTTGGTTTACTAAAGATTTTTTACTAGTTGACTTCAGGACCGGATTAAGAACATATCGGGCCCTGGGGCTATAGCAAACCCAGGGGCTTCATTTATTTTATCGCCTAACAAAAGTAGCTTTTATTTGCTATTATTATTATTATTATTATTATTATTATTATTATTATTAATTTCCTAATTAATATTATTATCTGATTTTCCACTATATGATGTATATGTGATTATTATAAATGTTTTCAATTTTACTAAAGTAGGCATTCAAGCATACATTAATCACTGACAATTAATCACATAACATAAACTTCAAATTTTAAACAGTCTGCCAAAATAAGAAAAAAAAAACACATTTGCAATACTTCCTAAATGAGTCCTTTAAAAATACTTTAAGTAGGGCTATGTGAATTACAGAAGGTTAGTGCACATTTTTCCTCAGATATATTGTCTGTTAAAAGCCAGCGCCAATATTTCATTGCTCCGGAGTATTACTGTCATTTTTATAAAAAAGGAAATTCATTAATTTAAAAGATTGCTTTCTAGCTGTTTTAGATAGACTTAAATCTTGTATTTTCTTGTGATAGATACTCCGCAATGCTGAACCTTTTGATAATGGTTTGTGTATGCTATTTGATTTGTTCGCACCATAGACTGTAAAAGGTTTGCACACTGTCTTGGTTATATTATTTGAAGGCAGGGTTGCACGGGGACATCGGTTTAGTTATGAGTCTATTATAAAGCATGATTCCACCTATCCCAGTAAGATTGTCTTACTGCACGTTAATAATAGGTACTGTTTAAATTTTATTTTTTGTTCTATAATGCACTTGGTTAGCCTACCTTTGACATGATCATTCTTGCTAGAGCCAAAATAAAGAACTATCAGGGGAAAATGGGACATCTGAACCCTTACTGTGGACTAAAACAGGGCTACTTGAAATACAGCTTGGGCTACAGCTACTCCGATCCATAGTTTATTGGTGTCACTGTTTTTAAACAGCTGTGAGATGAAAGGAATACTTCACGTTATTGCCATGAAAAAGCATAACACAAAGGGTGTTTCCCACATCATGGTGCAAAATTAGTTCTTCAGCCAATCAAGGGCCCCTCTCCTTTCATGGGCCCTTATGTTTATTCCAGCTCTAGTTGACTTAGAAAAAGAGAACAAAAAAATAGTAAGTAAATGAAATATGTGCATAGGGCAGCATGGTGGCTCAGTGGTTAGCACTGTCACCTCACAGCAAGAAGGTCGCTGGTTCCCAGCTGGGTCAGTTGGCGTTTCTGTGTGGTTTGCATGTTCTCCCCATGTTGGCGTGGGTTTCCTCCGGGTGCTCCTGTTTCCCCCACAGTCCAAACACACGCGCTATAGGTGAATTGAATAAACTAAATTAGGGATGCACCAATACCAGTATCGGGTCGATACTTTGTTAAAATACTCATACTCGTTTTGTACATGAAATGCAGATACCATGCTCCAATACCACTCAACTATTTCACTACGTGGATGTGATTTGTTGTCCTACCTGACTTCAATGTCTTAATGTATTAATTAATGTAATATATATATTAATAGCTTAGTCCTTATAAACAATCCGTTTATAAAATACATCATATAAGCCAACTTTTGATTACCTGACCTTCGGATTATCAGCAGGACTCATGACACGCAATCACGCATAACAGGGTTTTATGCATCCCCAAGATGCAATGCCAAGAGAGTGGCTCCATAAGGTAAAGTAAACTGCACACACTTGATTATGTAATGTGTAAAGTCGTGGATGCATGTCAGTTGTTTATTTATTTACAGGGTTATCAACAATGTGTGTATATTTTTGGCTTGGAACAGTTTTCTGTTAAAGATTGTGTTCATCCTTGCTACAGGCAAAATAAACCTCCTTTCAAATTAATTGCACTGTCATTAAAACCAAATCTAAGAAGTATCAGGATCGGTACTCTGTATCGGCGAGTACACATGAAAATACTTGTGTGCCATCGGATCATCCCTAAACTAAATTGGCTGTAGTGTATGAGTGTGTGTGTGAATAAGTGTGTATGTGTGTTTCCCGGTACTGGGTTTGAAGGGCATTTGCTGTGTAAAACATTTCCTGGAATAGGTACCATGAGGCTCTGCAGCGCTCTCAAGTGAAGGTAGATTGATCTTAATAGCACATTAGTAAATGTTAAATATTAGCATAAACTTGTAATTAATTAATGGAATCATATAATGGCTGGCTGTGTTATCACTACGTTATCATGTTTTGTTTTGTGCTTTTAATAAGTTTGTTTTCTGTGTTAAGTGTGTCATTATGGCCTGAATGTAATGAACTTAAATTTTGTCAAAATATCAAGAATGATTTGGAACTCCCTGTATTGTAGTACTGTCTTAGATTATACTTTTTTTTGTTTTTAAAAAGCTTAACAAGGGGACCTATGCAAAGCTCGCTTTTATAAAGAATTTAAACACGATTATGTGGCAACGGTGTGTGAATAAAGCCAGCCTCTAATGGTAAATATGATTAGTTGTATTATTTTGTAATCACACTTGATAATAACAGTCTGCAGGAACACTTTGATTGACACTCTTCCTTAGTATGTGTCATCAGAGAAGGAAAACCCTGCTCAGTAGTGACGATCTCTCCCTCATTAGCATAGACAACCCTAAGTGAGAAGCAGCCATCTGGCATAAGAGTTTTGACCTGCTGAAGATAATGTCAGCAACTAAGAGCATTATATGCCTTCTTCTGAGGCATTTTCAGTTTTTCACACAGATAAACTGAAAGCAGCTCCTAAGCAGCTGCTGTGGTGGTCATGTAGGAGTGGAGAGCATGAGACTGATTCCTGTGACGCTCCAAGGACAGAGGAGTCTTCGCTAAAGTCCAGCATTTTTCAGCTTCCGGCGCCTAGACTGCAGCTTTGCACAAGATGTTTGGCCATAGGAGAAATGGTCGTGCCCAACTGAGCCTGGTTTCTCTCGAGGTTTTTAAAATTCTTCACTTACGCCAATTGGTGAAGTTTTTTCCTCGCCGCTGTCACCACTGGCTTGCATGGTTTGGGATCTGTAGAGCTGCACATTGATGGAATTGCTCTTTAGTGTTTGGACTCTCAGTAGTGATTATTAAACCACGCTGACCTGAGCTAAACTGAACTGATCTGAAGCTCAAACTGATCTGACACTTTTTTTAATTTACTATAATCTTGAATGTGAAGCTGCTTTGACACAATCTACATTGTATAAGCGCTATACAAATAAAGGTGAATTGAATTGAATTGGATTGAATAACTTTAGTCCTGTTGTGAATCTGCTGCTATGGAATGCTACAGGTCTTTGTATGTCCGCCCTCTTTTGAAAAAAGCACAGACTCATTTGAATTTAAAGTGACAGTAAGCAAAAGGCACACTTTGGATGAAAGCCTAAAAGGGGCAGTTCCAAAGAGTTTTAAAACATTATTTGTCCTTTATTTTTAGCTGAAACATCACATACACACTCTAGGGAGATCAGAGACTTATTTTACATCTTGTTAAAAAGGACAAAACAGCTCCTCTTTAATGTTGCTAAAAATAATTACTATATAAATATGCTGCCCTGGCAGTGCCAATGGAAATCTCTGTACTGATGACTAGAGAGTGTGTGTCTGGATGTGTGGTTTTAGTGTGTCTTTGCATTATAGTAGGTTTTAATGTTTAAAATGAGTACTAATTTGTTAGTGAATAATGGACAATTCAACTTTTTTTTTCAAGGAGCCTAAAATTTAATGCATTGCACACAAAGGCTAGCTTAAAAGACCATTGAAAACCAGCTTGTTTCATCAGGATTCAGAGCGCTGATCCCTCGCATGGCACACAGTTTAAAGCTTCCAGGTTTCAGGTGACACAAACACACATCTGTTTTGTTCAAATTAATGCATTTTCAGCCATCCCTCTGCATTTGCATCATCATTGTGTTTATTTAGCAGTGCATTTGCGTGAATCATGTTATTGTAGTTACTCGTAAAATGCTGCCACAGAGGGTGCACTATCCTTTTTGCAGATTAACTCTTTTTAAAGGGCACCAATGAAAATCTTCTTTTGTAAGCTGTTTGGACAGAACTGTGTGCAGGTATAGTGTGTCCACTGTCATATTGGAGTGATATAAATACAATGAGTTTTTTTTAAATTTCCTAATGTTAAAATAGGATCCAAATCCCAGTGATTTTGAGGCCCACCACAACTTGACATAAAAATCCTGTTTCCCCGCCCACCGAATTGATTGTCAGCCGTGTATTAACATGTCTCCGTAGTAACACGTATAATCATCAATCAACAAGACAGGACGTGCGCAAACCAACTGGGATTAAAAGATCTGTTGAGCTCCCTGTGATCATCAATCATCATTAAATGTGATCAAGAGTGAGTTTTAAAAGTTTAAAACGTTTTCAAAACAGTGCATGTTTGTAATGAATTACAGCGATTTTACTGTCTTCATCACCACAGCCGCATGTCAGAACAATTATAAAAGAAGAAGCTTCAATTCTGATTTGTGGACGTTAAATCAGGTTTATTTTGTACATTAACATTACAGCTATCCATACAGCAGTGAATATTAACCTGTATTCGTGTGTCACATTTGCCGTGCAAAAACAGTGCAACATTGTGAGTGATTCATCTTCGCAGAAACGCTTAAATTAACTCCAAATACAAATACATGAAATAATCATTGGTAAAGTTCTTACTGGAGTGTTTCTCACCAACGTTACGTGAGATCTGCTTCCTTCATGTCTGTCACTGTGCTGTTTATCTGATGCAGCCGAAGCGGAGATTGTCACACCCTGACAGGCACGTGGAAACGGTGGATGTTGAGAACTAGCATTAAAGGCACAGGCCACAAAAACAGCTAAATACTGTAGTGTTCAGAGCAGAAAATTTTATATTCTGAAAGGTTTAATGAATAATCTGATGGATGTTTTGAGCTGAAACTTTACAGACACATTCTGGAGACACAAAAAATAGGTGCCCTTTAATGTTCTCTCTTAGGACCCGAAGGAACAAAGCATTTCCTGTTAAGCCATTTGGTTAAACTTTATTTTAATAGTGCCTTTTAGATAATATGTAGGCTATAAGTAACTGTAACCACTCATCAACTTGGAGTGATTAGAGTATTAGTAGACAGTCTGCTATATTCTTCAGTCAGATATTCTTCTGACTATAAACTTGTCAGCTTGTTCCACTAAGGCTAACCCTGACTTAACATCCTACTAATACAAGTGTTGGGTAAAGTTAATTTTAAAAGTAAAGCTATCTTAATTTTTTAAGCAAAACTAACATAGCATATACTTTCACATTACTTTGCTTAAAAAGTAGCTGAGTAACACACATTTAGTTACTTTAAAAATGTGAGTTAATATTTTAATATATTACTTTAAAAATAACTTTACCAAGCACTGACTAATACAAATAATATAGGTTGGAATGTAGTTACTATAGTAGTTAGCCATGTAGTTATAACATACTGTAATTCATTCATTTTATTTCGACTTAGTTCCTTTATTCATCACAGGTCACCACTGTGGAATGAACCACCAACTTATCCAGCATATGTTTTACACAGCGGATGCCCTTCCAGCTGCAACCCAGTACTGGGAAACATTCATACACTCTCATTTACACACATACACTAGAGCCAATTGTAAACTCACGCCAACATGGGGGGAAAATGCAAACTCCACATAGAAACGCCAATAGCATCCTTCTTGCTGTGAGGCGACAGTGCTAACCACTGAGCCACTTTGTGGCATACTGTAATAGTCAACCAAATATTTAGCAAGGACCATCAACACCATTACAAATGTTATTAATCAGAATCATATTAAACATCAGAAATATTCTTAATTATATAAATTGAAACGTACTTCACAATCTGTCAAGCAAACAGATGAACCTAGAACATTTAATGTCTCATACTTGTTTTGTGTCTAAAACTCACACATTAACATGCCTTAAAATACCTGACAACTTGAGTCTTGTTTGTTGAAACCAGTCTCAGCTTGTTATAGGTATTAGAGTGCTGGGGGCCTCAAATTTGATCTTATTTAGGTCTGTGTTCTGTATTGTATGTGAAGTATGTGCTCTGCTGAAGGGTGAAGTGTATGGTTTTCATCTTCATTTTCTCTTTTTACCTCCTCAAGTACTGTAATGAATTCATCTTTCATCTCATCTATAAATCAGTACTTCAGTGACACAGTACTGGCTAATTCTGAGTATTGGTGGTCACCAAACGCTCAACAAGCTAGTCAATCATTGAGCTGCTGCCATAGAGCGAAGGCCACCCCATATCAGCCAAAGATACCCGGTTGCACACTCTTAAAATAAGGATTGTATATTGATATTGATGATTCCATGAAAAATCTTTTAATTCCACTAAACTATGTTCACACTATGAAAAATGCAACATAGGCTCATTATGAAAATGTCCCCTATATACATTCTGGAGATCATGAATTATGTAGCCAGAAGAACGTACTGTATGGCTGCATTTCATTTTTTAAATGAACGCTACGGGGCTGTATGACGCTGTTCCTTTTTGTGCTTACCAGTTGACCACTTACCTCTGTATGGACAGCTTTCCACTGTTACCAGTTTGTCCAGTTAGCTCACCATGTATGTAGGCGGACTTGAGACACAGAGAGGAGTTTGAGTTTGGTGAAGAACAGTTCCAAAAAGAGGGTAGGACAAGAAGCCTAAAAAAAAATTAAAAAGTAAATAACAGTGAGAATGTGGTAAAAGCCAGACGATGGCTTTTCTTTTTGTGTATTGCTTTCAAAAACTTTCGGTTGGGTTTAGGGAGTGGTGGGCAGGTCAATCTGTGCTTTTGAAAACACTATGGGTTGGGTTTAGGGAAGAGGAGGGTGGGTCAGTCGATCAGTCAGTCAGTTAGTCGACAGCGGCCTCTGGTGGATTTACGCAAGAACAGCAGGTGTGAATGGCACATAAGAGAGAAATTCAAAAAGTTCTCACAGCGGCCTCTGGTGGATTCGCAAAAACAAAAACTAAAAAAACGTAGCTTCTGGAACATATTTGGCACTCTCCAGAAATGTATATAGGGGTCTGTTCCCAGAATGAGCCTGTGTTGGAAAAATTAGTATTTTGAAGAACTGTTCATCTTTAGCATCATTGCGAAAACCTCTTTTTAGTTCTTGCTGGTACCCTTATTTTGATGATTGTAACACTTTTTATTTTTATGGTCCTTCAGCAGACTTTCTATTCACAATTATAACTCAACTTATTGTACTAACCATAACAGTGTACTAATGCTCTACTACTCAGACTACGTTTTCAAAAGTCATTGTTTTTGTGAAGGACAATTATTGTAGATCAGGGGTTCGCAAACTTTTCAGCTCGTGCCCCCCAAAATAACAATGACAGTGACACGCAACCCCCAAATTTCTAGAAGGTGTAAAATATAAATATACAAACATTGTGCACACAACAATAGGCCTATATAAACACAAGCATATTGAAAAAGTAGTCACATAAAAAATAGTCTAACAATCATATAATGTTATAGTCATTTATTAATTAGCTTAATTTAATATTAACCTCAACTAAAGAGACTGGTGGACACAATGTTTTCAGCACAAGCCTATTCTTAGTTTCATTCTAGTCAGTGATCATGTCAATATCCAGTTGTGGCCTGTATTTATTTTTAATGTATTTGATTGCCCTAAAGGTGTCTGAAAGTTTTTGACCTGGTGCTATAAAATCAATTTGCTGGAGCTGAAGCTAGTGCTGATGGCTTTTCATTTGCATGTTGTTGTTTTTTTATGTAACTATTAACTACTATTTTTTTTATCTTCTGTTGCTGGATAAAATATGGTAATTCTAATAGTTGAATAAAAATTTATTTGACTTTTGGAAATCACCAAGTGACCCCCTGTCATTGTCCCGTGACCCCCACTTTGGGAACCACTGCTATAGATAACTGGTAAATTACAAATACTGTACCTACACAACAAATGATCCAAAATCACACTCCCAGACATTTGCTGTACAGTTCGCCGGCTGGCCTAACAGCTGGCCTGTGTTAAAAAAAAAAAAAAGAAAATCTATATTCTCTAATGACAGTACTATTCATATGTCTCACTGCCCATCATAAGGCCACCTGTCATGGTCACAGAGGGACATGATAGGCTGCTTTTAGCTGAAAGACTCAGATGTGTTGTGCATAATTTACCAGAGAAACAAACAGGTTATTTGTGTGTGAGCTGTTTCCTGTGGCAAGGCCGTTTCATGAAATTCTCTGGTATCCTTTCAACATAAATGGGTAGGATGTAAGGGCTGATGACTGAAAAAAAGCATGACAGAGAATATGTTTAGCGTGCAAATAAGGATGTGGGCTACTTCCTAAGATGTATTAGATCAAATGTCAGCTTACACTGTATCATAAAGTATACAAAATGAGAAGTCGTTTAAATGTAATACAGCTTGTCTGTAGGTGTTACTAGTTTGTTTAAATGGTTAGTCACTTAAGTTAGCTTTTCTTTAGAGTAGTTTGTAGTTTAGCTAGCTGTGTGTTTTACTCAGCCTGCTAGTTGGCCCTAATGAAAAAATGTTAAATTTAATAACAGAAAAGGTTTGCCTTAAAATACAAAGTTAAATTGCCCTTTTTTTTACAGTAGGCCTATGTGTACTGGACATGCACTTACAGTGTACTTACCTAGAAGGTTTTAGGGTCCCACATAGCCACATTTCTCTGGCCCAGATCTGGCCCACGCATTCAGCTTTTGCTTGGCCCACATACTGCAGTGAATTATGGTACATGAGTGGACAAAGTCAGGTTTTCAAACAAGGACCAAACATGGTCCATATCTGGACCATGTCTTGGCCAAGTTAATAATGTGGGTCAAGAAACTTATGTGGCCCACATATCAATTTCTAACATGTGGGCGAAATAGCTTACTTCATTTGACATCTGGCCCATGTCATGTGTGCAGGGGCAGATTTAACCAATAAGTGAGGTTAGCGGCTGCTTAGGGCCTTAGAAAATTTGGGGGCCCCCAATAAATACCTAGAAGTATAAATTATATCTATAAATTA
The DNA here is from genome assembly GCA_903798205.1 of Danio tinwini. NCBI lineage: Eukaryota > Metazoa > Chordata > Actinopteri > Cypriniformes > Danionidae > Danio > Danio tinwini. The sequence goes on from CAIGQZ010033001.1 coordinate 43,602, forward strand.
TATATTTATCACCCACTCCCAATAATGAAGCAGTTCCGCAGACATATCAGATGAAGATTCAGTGCCACCTCTGCCAAACTTGACCCATGTTTGGCCCACATGTTGTATACCAGTGCCGGATGAATGCCTGCTGTGCCAGCTTTATGCCAAATCTGGGCCAGAATTATACCTGGTAGATAATGCATGAATTAAGTTTATACATCCAGGATAGTATATCAGTTTAATTAAGTATATGTATGGGAAACAAATCAAATAAATTTGAACTAGACTACAATACAGTATAATACAGAAATATCTAAACTATACAACAAAATGTTATCTGTAACTGCTAGAAGTCAGTAATGTCAGAACAAGTGCTCGTCTGTCATATAACCTCCTGCGAGTGTTTTTCTTGGGGGAGAGAGATAGAGAGAGATATATGTGTGTGTGCGGGCGCGTGTGTATCTGTGTGTGTGTGATAGATAAAAAGAGAGACATGCTGCGGGCTGATTTGTTGTAGGCTACTTCTAAAGAAACTCCAGCTCGTATGACCCAGCTCGCATCACGTTATAGTTAGATCCGTACGCGGCTTTGCTCGAGCTGGCAACACGGAGGCTTTTATCCTGATTAAGTAACGGCAGGACAAAAGAGCGATGGACGGCCGTACAGCACCTCACAGCCGGCATTTGAGCAACGAGTCAAGGGTAATGTAACGATAAAGGGACCGTACACCGGCTGGCTGTTTATTTAGAAGTGTCGTCGAGCAGAAAGGAAACCTCTCCTTCCTGGAACAGAGCTCGTGCCGGATCACACAGACCGCAATGCGAATGTCAAGCGAAGAGCAGCTTAAACCAGCACAACTGCACTTAACATGGGCAAAAATAAGAGGAATCCGCCGCCACACAGACAGCTGAATCGTGAGAAATGCTCTCTGTTCCTGTTGAGGTAAAAACCCGCTGTGAGACAGTGCGATCTGGCTGTTTTCGAGTCGGTCTACTAATTTACAGCATTGCATCTTTATATGAGACCGCGCACGCGATAATCTGACCGATGAATTATGCACAGCGGAGCATGAATATTAAACCGAGGGGTGACGCTGAGTTTCAGAGACCGGCCGGTGCACGACTGTGTCCCACATGACCTACTTTCTAAAGCTTAATGCAGGAGAGATGCAGCCGTAGCGAAAGACCTTCAGCACTTCAGCAAAACAAGCGTTCTGTTTGCTCATGTGTGACCGAAGTCGTGTGGACCTCAGGTGACATCATTGTTTTATTGTTTTATTCTTCAACGAATCTACCACGACGGCCACTTTCAAGGTCTTATTTAAAGAAAAGGGGACAGTGGAGTCATTTGACCTTTGCACTTGAAAAAATACTGGATTATTTATGTCTGCTGAAATTCAGTTGCTAAATATTGGGGTTAATAATGAACTATGGGATTTGCCTTTGCCATCTGAAATCTGCATATGAACTCTATAAAGGATTATTCAAATGACTACTGTGACACTGTGATGTTACTCAAGCATTCTTCAAGCAATAATAATGACTACCTACAGCATTGTTGTGCTGCATATAGATGTCGTCAGTTTGATGAATCAAAGTCATCAATGATTCTGAGCTCAGGAGATCTTTTTGTTAATCAGTGAATTTATTTTTCGGTCCAGTCATGTGGTCACTGCCATTAGTACGTCACACTGACGTTCCAGTGAGAGTGACTGAGAGCTTCATCCTGTCTGGTTATCGCTTCCCCAACTACAGCCTACGGCAGTGCCTAGCATCTGCTTTTCGTCCCACCAATGAGACTGGGAACTTCTGGACGCACTTTCTTCCCATCTTTGTGTTCGCTTTCCACTTTATGGAAGTGTTCACATGGGAGAAAGTGCCAGAACCTAGCAATCCTTTTTTCTACCCCTTCTGGAACTACTTCCTGGGGGTGTTGTACCTGCTGCTAGCCAGCAGCCTGGCTCATCTTCTCAACTCCATGTCACTTATTATTCGAGAAATTTGTTTTTTTGTGGACTACGGGACTATCAGTGCATATACAGTAGGTTCCTCACTGGCGTATTTCTACTACATCCATCCTCAAGCTGGCATACCAGAGAATGGACCTTGTGGACACAACTCTTCTGAAAGAAAGAGCCTGAATGTCGATGAACAGAATTGGCCCTCTGAATCTTCTCCAACACAGTTTCAGCTGTTCTTTGAAAGCCTCTACATCCCATCTTCCTGTCTGGTTGCTATCATTTGCGTCCTCACCTGCTGCAACACCAGACAGCGTTGGAGAAAATACCGCTATGCCGTCCGCACCCTGGTCTTCCTCCTCCCTTTTTTTGTCTCCTCCACTCCTGTCTTCTACCGCCTTCTGAGTCCCTTTTCAGACTCGACATCGTCCTCCTCCCCTCATCAGTCCTCTACCATGGCTGCATTCTTCTACCGCCACTGCTTTTGGCTGGTGGTATCTGCTGTCTTCAATATCAGCAAGATCCCAGAACGTGTTTCTCCAGGGAACTTTGATATCTGGGGTCACAGTCATCAGTGGTTTCACTGCTGCACCTTCCTGTCGATTCTGGATGAGCTGCACATGATCAAAGTGGAGATACGAGCCCTGCTTCTCAACCCATTGCTGTTACTACCACCTTCCACACCACCTAGGCTCCCGGGACCAACATTCTGGTCCACTTATGGGATCATGGTGCTCCTGCAGGGGTGCATTGCGAGTATCATAGCTTGGTTTGGCTGGCAGGCATATCAGATCTATGCCCCAGAGCAAAAAAAGCTAAAGTGTTGTTAGGAGACACCAAGCTTTTGCTTTTTTTGAACATTGTTATAATAATATGGACTTCTGCAGTATGAACTCAAATCATTTTAAAGGAATAGGTCACCCAAAAATGAAAACAAATGTTATTTACTCACCCTCGTTTTTGCATCCAAACTCATGGCTTTCTTTTGTAAAACACAACGCATTTTAATTGTTATTAATAGGACTAGTTTCATGTTCTGAAGAGGACATTAAGGTAGATTGAAATTGATCCAGTGTATGACCACATGGTTGATTATTTTTTAGTTTCTAAAGCAAACAGATCAAGTTTTAAATAGGGATGTCCTGATCAGGTTTTTTTTTACCTCAAGTCTGAGTCATAGACATTTGATTTTGAGTATCTACCAATACCGAAACCCGATCCGATACTTAATACATAAAAATAAACTAATCAAGGATGTTCCTTATTTTTTATGTAATTCTCCTTATTTTAACATTCAAAAACATTCATTTAACAAACAGAGCACTTCTGTAAGGTAGCTTGAACAATCAAGTAATAAATAACATGAATTCTTCACTTTTGGACTTTAGTGCAACAGTAAATATAAATAAATCTAATATAAAAACAAATAGCACCTCAACTTAAAATACCTGGCAAGCAATCACAGGTTTACATATCTCATAGTTTGCTATGGCAATGTTGTTCTCATCAACTTTATAATACCTTTCCGCTTCAAGCTGCTGTGTGCTAATTTGCCAGCATTTAACCAATTGCGTCTCTGCTACAAACTGATGTCATGCCTTACGCGTTGCAGTTTCTGTGTGAAGTCAAGAAAGTGGCCTAACTCTGCCACCGCATAAATGTGTTAAAAAATAATATATATATATATTCGAGTCCTGATCGAGAGGTAACGTCCGATTCTAATCAACTTAAATTGCGTGATCGGATCATATGATCAGATCTGGACATCCCTAGTTTTAAAGCCATTATTCCATCTAAAATGAACTAAAAAAAAAAAAAAAAACGTGACCAGATTGTAACAAAATGTTCTTAAAATATCTTATTTTGTATTCTGCGGAGGAAAGAAGGGTTAGTAACCAAATGAGTGTGAGAAAGTGACAACTTTAATGAACTCCCTTTCAGTTTGTTATGGTCACAGAAAAGAGAAGTGCTCAATAGGCATTACTTGATGAAAATTGTGAATGTTTTAACAAGTTTCATTGTAAGGATTGTGGAGGGAGTCTGTTATTTTTATGTGGGGTGGTCAAAGTCCTTGCTGGGCTGTAATCAGCAAGCCGACTTTGCCACGTTTGCTCCCCAGGGACTATATTGTTGAACTTATTTTTGGTTTCAGAATGTTCTCACCAGTCTTCTCAAGAGAAATCTTAAACAGATGCATTATTGAGCTTTTACTAGGGCACCTTGCATTGGATCACTCTTCATTATTGGCATTCTCTTTCTCTAAGCTATCATTGTCTCGCTTGTTCTCTCATCTGCCACTCACATTTCCTCCCTCATTTTAACAAACCCTTTAAACAGGAAGTGAAGCGCAGACGAACACAAATAGATTCAGCCAAAGTGTTTGAGGCAAAGGGAAATGAGAGGGGTGGGGTTTCAAGCTGCTTTACCACACCGCAATGCTAAACAACAAAACACTTCAAAGTTTTAGTGAATGTTATATTTTCACGCTATATTATCATAAATATCAGTTATAGGCTTTAAATATTAGGACAACATAGGTAGTAATTGTGTTCTAATCTACTGTAACTATGCATTGCTTTGATTGTATACACTTTTCTATGACTTGACATTTGGTTAAAGGTCTTGGTCGTGGAACTGTAAGCAAATGAAGCCATATCATTGTTAAAGAACATATCAGCAAGTACTGTTTTTACTGTAAAGGCCAGTTTTAAAGACACAGGTGAACTGTAGTCATGGGCTACACAAAATTGTCTATGGTAAATCTTCATTATTAATACTTTATTTCAGGTGCAGGTCTAGAAAGTGCTACAAGCTGCTGGCTGTATTCAAATGTTGTATTGTTTACAGCCTTAACTTGTCACAGGTTTTTCTACTAGCTGGTTGAATTTGGTTCAGCCAATCAGATGCTTTCAGTAAGTGGTGCTCCTGTAAGAGAGTGCTTTAAGTGCTTTAGTGAAACTCTTGTTGACAAAACAAAGATTATTTAGTCTAAGAGTATGGTGTAGTTAAACAACATTTGTGAATTCCTGTGTGAACTTGATCCTCTGTTGATGTGAATGACAAATTGAGGTGATTAGTGAATCAGCTGTTGTGGATGTCTAAAAAGATGTTATGTCTGTGTTGTTCTGTCCTCATGTTTCAAAGTCAGGCAGGCCGAATAGTTGCAATATGTTCAAGGACATGTTCTATATATATTTTTTTAATATTTATTTAATCATTCACAGGAATTCATTTATTATTCAATAATAATCTTAGCATTTTTAAAGCCTTATACTTTTTGTATCATATAACATAAAGCATTTGTTACATTGCACTGTGTTGCACAAGCGTAGTGTTAAAATCTAGAAAGATTATATAATTTGCACAATTTACATAATGTTTTTGAGCTAATCTGTGATTTTGATAGGGACCCAATGTACATTTTTATCCTGTTTTAAAATATTGAATCTGGTGTTCTGTCGATTTGTTCTACCTAGTCAGATTGTCCTACCTCCCATTTAAAAAGTAGGTAGCACATTTTGATGACACAATATGCTACCCATCAGATTTTGTTATCAGTGTAAATTTTAATGTGCAGTAGTGTGTGATGCAGCTGTAAGACCTACTCTAACCCCTAACCCCAACCTCAGAACCATTCAAATACAGTATTGGCAGCATAATCTGATGGGTAGGATAAAATTTCAGGACATCGGGTGTCCACAATATTGCACAAGTCAAAAAATAGAAAGGTTTCAGCAATTTTGTTAGCATTGTTGGACCGACCATATCATTTATTTATCATTGTGCAGGCCTAACAACGTCAACTGTCAACTGCTATCATATTGCTGTCCTTATGTCCTTATTTACACCTCACACTTATAATATATATATATATATATATATATATATATATACACGTAGTTACTATACTTTACAATACAAATGTACATTATACTAGCTCAATCTCACAGAAACAACTATTTTACATTTTGGTGAATCAGTGGCTAAATTTTAAACATTCTTACAATATTAACACTTCTTATCTCATTAAAGAAAATGTGCAGTTTTTATGACATTAATAAGAATTATTATTGTAAAATAGTTATTCAGTTGCTATGAGATTGTGTTTAACTAGACCAGGGGTGTCCAAACTCGGTCCTGATGGGCTGGTGTCCTGTTATAGTTTAGTTCCATTTTTTCTTTAACACACCTGCCTGGAAGTTTCAAGTATACTTATAAAGAGCTTGATTAGCTGGTACAAGTGTGTCTAATTGGGGTTGGAACTAAACTATGCAGGACACTGGCCCTCCAGGTTCAATTTTGGGCACTCCTGGACTAGACATACATCAAATATATTCACTCTGAAGAAAGTACCAAAAATAAAATTTAAATACTTCATGTTTGAAACTGGTTGAATAGAGATTCTAGTTCTAGAAGAGTTTGTCTAGAACAGTTGTAGTTCTCAGGGGAGAAGACCGATCTTAATGCACTGGAAACTATGCTGTATGCCCACTGCTGTAGTGCGAGTTAATAATCATGGGTTACTTTTGTAGATCATGCTAATATATCTTATTTGTAATAAGATATTGTCTTGAACATAAATCTTTAGGAATATATATATATATATATATATATATATATATATGACTTAGTTCTGCTTCTATTTTATTTCATTATTTCAAACTGTATCAAAGTTGAAAATAGAGATCAATAAATATAAATGGTGAATCAGCTCTGCCTCTTTTATTATACAAGAATATGTACATGTGTGCTGTTAAAAAAGTGCATGTTTTTTATGTAGTAAATGTAAGTACAGTATAAATCACAAAGAGAAAAGTGTTTTGAGTTAAACATTAAGCTGAGAAATCCTATAGTAGAAGGTCATCCTCCACATATCCAGGTCTGCAGGTGTGAATTTGCCTGTATTTGCATTTACATATCCGTGTGTGTTTGTGTGTGTGACTAATGCTGAGTAACAGGAGCAGCTGGGACTCTTATGTCATAGAACACCCTGCCCCCACCTCCCCTTTCCCTACTGTATGTCTGACCAGATTCATGCTTTATATAATAAATCAGCAAGTCACTAAACACATGAATGTATCCTGGATATGCAGCAGTGATCTCAGCCTGTCAGAGAGAGTTGTGCAGATACCTTGAGTGTGGCAGGGAAGTGAAGTGAGGGATAAGTTTTCCATTGCTTTCTTAGCTGATTTAAAGCACACTGCAGACATTAACCACAGCACCTCATACTAGACGTGTCCACTTGATGGAGACATACAGCGCTTTGTGTGCCACTGGCCTTGGAACACTTAGTTCAAGGGGGAAATCCTCTGTGGTTCTTTGCACCTTGTTGTCAAAGCATACGTGTCACGACATGATGGTTACTATACTGTAAGTAGCCAAGTTTAAACTACAAACAAACATTAATGATGAGTAAAAATGTTTTTAACAATACATTAAAAATGTATTCAGTAAGGATGCAATTAACAGATAAAAATTATTAGTTATTAGTATTAGTTATTAGTGTTATGTGATTCTATGTTATATATATATTTATTTATTTTTTCTCCCCCAGGGCAAGGGCTGTGCAGAGGTGACAATTTGATGTGCAAGGTGGGACAGAGGTATTCAGGGATGAAAAAAGTAATGAATTTTTATTTCTAAATCACCTTTTACCATGTCGACTGTACCAAAGCAGCTTAACATAGGTGAAAAAAAAAAGAATAAAAGCGACAACATTTTACAACGCAGGCTCATTCTGAAACCGTAGTCCTGTGAACGTTTCTGGAGACCGGAAATACGTCCCGGGAGGTACGTATTTTTGCAGCTTTTGTTTTCGCGAATCCGCGAGCGGCCGCTGCGTGCACTTTTTAGTATCTCAAATGTATCACACGAGTGCCGTTCGCGCCCACGCTGTTTTTGCGTAAACCCACCAGAGGCCGCTGTCGACTGTCTGACTGGGCGACCAGCCAATTGACTGACCCACCCTCCTCCTTCCCTAAACCCAACCAATTTTACAGATTGGCCCGCCCACCCACATACTTCCCTAAACCCAACCAATGGTTTACAAAAGCCATCCAGAAAAAGAAAAGCCCTCGTCTGATTTTCACCACGTTTTCGGATTTTACCATGTTCTCAGGCTGTTGTTCACTCGTTCATTTTATTTTTTAGATTCAGTTTTTGTCTTACCTGATTTCTGGAACCGCTCTTCTCCGGACTCGAACCCGGTCGTCGTCGTCATGGTCAATTTCTCTCTACGTCTCAAGTCCGCCAACGTACACAACGAGCTAACAGGACAAACTGGATGTGGCGGGAAAGGCCTCCACACGGAGGTGAGCGGTCAGCCGGTAAGCACCAAAAAGAACAATGTCATACTGCCCCGTAGTGTTCGCTTAAAAATTAAATGCAGCCATACGTTTCTCCGGCTACATAATTCGCGGTCTCCAGAAACGTCCACAGGACTACGGTTTCAGTATGAGCCTGGGTTGACATTTTAGATTGTGGAAAATTCCAGCAAATCAGGCAGACATGAGCAACATAGGCTCATTCTGAAAACGTAGCGCTATATACATTTCTGGAGATCATGAATTATGTAGCTAGAGGTACGTATGGCTGCATTTAGCCTTTAAAACGAATGCTAGGGAGTGGTATGACGTCGTTTCTTTTTGCGCTGGCCACTTACTTCCGTATGGACGGCTTTCCCACTCTTACCAGTTTGTCCAGTAGCTAGTAAGCGTACGTCAGCAGACTTGTCATGAAGCGGAGTTGACCACAACGATGGGGTTCGGTGAAGAATGGTTCCAGAAAGCGGGTATGACAAAAACAAAAGCCAAAAAATAAAATAAGTAAATAATGGTGAAAATGTGGTGAAATCTGAAAATGTGGTTAATCAGTTAGTAGGTCAGTCAGTCGACAGTGGCATCTGGTGCATTTACGTGAGAACAGCAGGCATGATTTGCGAAAACAAAAACTGCAAAAAAATAAATAAAATTCCCCCTGGGACATATTTGGCATTCTATAGAAATGCATATAGGGGTATGTATTCAGAATGGGCCAGGGTTGGACATAAGAAAAGTGTAGAATGTTGGTGTAATTCTAGTTTAGCATAAATATCACGGATGAAGGCTGATCCATTGATGGGCAGCTTCACCAGCCCCATATTGGCATGCCATTTACCTAAAGGGAAGAACTAACAATGACCAAGACATCCATCTGCTTAGGATAAGAGCTGGATCCAAGATGATGTGAACCTCAGGATTAGGAGAAACAGACAGACCAACAAGACCATAGATGCTATTAAGTTTCTTTTTGGTAGCCTAACAATCCTATAGTGGATTTGTACTTCAAAGTTATGCATTTGTGTTTTATGTGTCTGTTTTGTGTTTTTAAGGTTAGCGCCGTTGGTTTAGCATATAAATGTTGTATGATTTATACATCAGCTTTTGGGGTTTCTGTCTTGTGGGGAAGGTAGGATATCCCTGTTAGCCATTTCTGTGTCACTGTGTTGTTTTTACAGGTAATCAGTGATTTAACTGTAATCAAATGAAACTCCAAGAACATGTTTGTGCTTTTGAACATTAGTTATGATCTCTGTGGGATCATAAAAATTGGGGCTCGTCCAGGATACATGAACAATGATACGAACAATTTCCATTTCAAAAAGTGCTTTTATTATGAACTTTCATTAAATGTTTTTTCACAAATATTAAGCAGCATAACTGTTTACAACCTTATTAATGACATTGATAAAATAGTTTGTCAAAAACGTAAATGACAGAAAAATCTTCTGATACTGATGACTGAAGGAATGGCTACTGACAGCTTTGCCATCACAGGAATAAAGTACCTTTTAATATATATATAACAGTTATTTTACATGGCCACAGACTAATATCATTTATAAAATAAAAAGACAGATATTCTCCAGATATTAAACAGAAAATAATAACAGTGAATAAATGTTATTAATATTGTGTGCATATTAAAGTTATTAATATTGTGTGCATATCAAAGATTATTTAAAGTAATTTAGTTATGATTTAAAGTAAAAACCTCAATTACAAAAAACATAATTCATGTTTATTTAACTATCTTTTAATTAAAAGAGCATTATAATTTATGTTCCATAAATGGTTTGCATAGTATATTAAACAAACCCAATAGCCTAATAATACAAACACAGTAAACAAACCTGGATACTTGACCATGTATATACCCTGAACACGATCTGGTATAACATCACAAACATTTATCAGTCTTCTGTATTAAAATATTCCTTATTTCTCATTTAGCATGCTTCCAGTTATATAAAACAGATGCAAAATTCTTAGTTAAGGATTGAGTTTGTTAGATTTAACCTCTTCTTGTCTAATTTTGATCTTATGAATAAAGTGAACCAGCAGGACTGGTGGGATTTATCTTGTTTCCCTCATTGTGATTGGTCAGGTTATAGCTGTGAGGTCAGCATGCTTTCTTTGCCAGGTTAGCCAGCGCTCTGTCATGCACAGTCTTATGCTGTAGGGCGAAGCTGGAGGGGTTCAAAATGCCAAGACCATCATCATTCACATGTCCCATCAGCACATAGTACACTCCTGTGAAGAAAAGTCATACTGATTATTAAACATTAAGAGGGTCAGTGAAAAGATAAAAAAATATGAACCTGTGACATATTCCTACATGCTAGACAGTAGCAGAAGATGAGTTATGAACAGATGCTTGAGGTTAAACAGTTTTTTTTAAGTGTTTCTTTCACCTTTTCGCAGGGCTGGACATTTAGTACATGTGGCTGTGAGTGTGGCAGATGTGCTGGGTCCTCTCTTCCTCAACTGAAGTCTGCCTGCCTTGTAGACCTTTATGATAGACACCTCCACTTCTGCACTTCCTTGAGATCCAGGGCTCAGAGATGTCACTTTACCCGTCAACACTGCAAGAGAAGCAAAGATAGATTAAAAACTGCTCTTTCCAATACAAGTAATCAACAAAACATTTTTAATTCATAATTATTTATAAATATTAAATGCTAAGGATGGTAAAACTGTTAAATATATCATTATTAAAATATGAAATAACTATCAATAGAACGTGGTAATAATTTTTATTATTATTAATAGGTTAACACTTTAAAATAATGGCCCGTTAGTTAATGTAGTTAATGTGTTTACTAACATAAACATACAATTAGTAATATATTTATTGTTAATGTTATTTAAGTTAAATAACATTAGTTCATGTTAGTTGTTAACTCACTGTGCATTAACTGTTAACAAGCACAGCTTTGGATTTTAATAATGCATTAGTTAATGTTGAACTATGATTCATAAATGCTTGGCACAATTATTCATACTTAGTTAATGTGAGTAAATACATGAACTAACATTATCTAATGGACCATTATTCTAAAGTGTTACTATTAAACTTATTAGTGTAGTTGTCATTTATATAAATTAATTAATATTTAACATTTTATTACATATATTTTTAGTTACATTATCAGTGCTATATATTAATTAAAATTTTATAATTACAGTCATTATTATTATTATTAATAATATTATTAGTTATGATTCTTGACTGGTACATTAGCTGTTTGCTGTAAGCACTGCTCTAATAATTACTCTGTCGTTATACTGTCATTACCGTTCAAACAGCTGCCTGCACTAAAAGAGAGAAAAGCCCATGGGGTTCAGGACAGTGACAGGCAATCAGGAGGAAATGAAGTAGACAGAAATAGCAGAATTAAAGGAGCACTGTTAAAAAATATATGTTAAATTTATGGAAAAATACCGGCAGCAGTGGTTGCCAGATTTTTTTGTAAAAAATACGTAAGTTTATAGAACTGTTTAAATTTAAGGAAAATAACCGTATTTCACGAACTGATACAATGTTCAGTTCACAAAAATGTAGCTTAGTGCATAAAAACGTGAAGTCATTCAATGCACTAATGTGTTCATGTGTGTTTACAATTAGCAAACAGATTTTCACTGCATTAGTAACTACACAGTTACTTTTAAACAAAAAATGAGGCAGCATAACATCAAATACTCTTAGTTCATCTTGGACTTGCACCCAGATGCTACTATCCTCCACAATGGTGACACAAAAACGTTTTACAGTATTTTGCTGTTTTTTTTCTTGATTTTACGGTAAAATTCCAGCAGCTGTGGTTGTCAGTAATACTGTTTTAACATTTTACGGTCGTAAATTCAATCTACAGAATATTTCCGTTAAAAATACATTTCACAGTCTGTATTTTTTATCAAACACATTTAACCCTTTAAATCCCAGAGCAAAATCCTCACTAGTGTCTTCACTTCAGAGGGTTGAACACTCAGGCAGTGATGAAGTTAATGAGATAATTAAGTGACTAATTAAAGGAGGATTGAGAATTATTGATGAACAACTGTTAACAAGCAGAATCACTGAAGAAAATAAAAAACACAGCCAAAACCAAAGATAAAATCAATTGAGAATAGAAAAGATAGAAATCTAAATAAAATAATAATTAATAAAAATAAAACAAATTACACAATAAAAATGTAATTTCTCAAGATCTCAGCAGAGATCATTAAACAACTCCACAAACATCAGGAGCTTCACTTATTATTGACCTTTGGCTTTATTTCTGTCACATGAACAAAAACTCATAATGAAATTTCTGTTGTTCATTTGAAGTCACCATGATGGAGGACAGAGTCTGCTTTAGTTGGGCTCTTCAACTATTTGAACTGTCACTACTTTTTATGTTGGCTGCTATAATTAATTGTGTTAATCCCACTATTTGTATAGCATGAAAAGCGAAAAGAAAAAAAAAAACAATAACAATTTGATAAGATTAAGTATGATATCAAAACCACCCTCACTTGCTTGTGCACTCATTGAATATCTTGTTAGTTAAAAGTGAGACATGAATACCATATATAAATAAAACCACTTGAACTACAGCAGCCAATGACTGTTAACCAGGTCTAAATACACCATTCACAATGAGAACGTTTGATCTATGGCAGACCTTAAAAACACACAGACATCAACAATTAGTCTTTGAATCTCAACAATGGTGACAAACAAAAAAAATCTAATAAAAATCAACCCAGAACAATACAAAACAATATACTGAAATATTACCTCCCGAAACATAAAATAAAGGAAAAGAAAGATTGTAAGAACTTTAAGCTGCATAATATAATCATGTTGCAATGCATGCTGGGATTTTTGTACTATGCTGGCACCCAGCATGCATTGCAGTATGATTGAATTAAGCAGCTTTTTTATTTTTAGCAACCATGGTTGAGGTTCATATCCTGATTCTTGATGTCTGTGTGTCATAATGTGCAGTTGGAGATCTCAAGGACTTGTGCATGAAACTAATTACATTAAAAAAATTTATTAAATCCTTAATTGTTTGTTGAACCTTCATGGGAAACTGTAACATATCCCAAACAATATTAAATAAATCTATTTTCTATAGCTTAACTTAATAAATACTAGAAACTATATCTGTATCGGTCAAGTACACAGTTTCTCATTGCCTTTCTTGCTTTAACTGATAACACAGTTATAATAGCCAGAGAAACATTAAGATAGAAGAGTAAAGGTTCAAGAGCCCAACTAAAGCAGCCTCTGATCTCCATGATGGTGAGGTCAAATGAAATATTTTCAATAAAAAATATAAACCTCTGTTAATTATCAAATATTCTTGCAGATATGAGAGACATGAAGTCAAACTGTAATCAGTGAAGTTGTTAATGCTGTTATTTAATGGAGTTGTTTAATCCTGTTTTAATTCAGTTGGTTTGGAAAGGGTGTCTTTATAGTTTTATTTCTTGTTCTTTCCTTCAGTGATTGTGCTTGTTAACGGCAGGTGTCCATCAGTGTCTGAATTCAGTCATTTGTGGTCATTCACTCTGTCTAGTGGACTACACTAATTGACCAATTTAGGGACTAGTGAATGAGGGTGTGTGGTGAGATTTCAGACACTCTGATTAGTTTCTCGAAAACAAAGGTTAGATCTGTTACAGTTATTTTCCGTATTTTGTACAGAAATGAGTCATCAATCATTTAACAGGTTTTCACTGTAGATTGTACAGACTTTTACTGTTAAAATCACACACATTTTTTATAGTGATAAATGAAGCAACTCACCAAAATGACTGGGGCAGAAGCGGGTTACCATCGTGCCTATTCTCTTGCATGGTAGGGAACACAGAGGATTGCCTGCTGAGGCTGGGATGAAAATGATAAAACATAAAATAAAGTAAGAGAGGAAAAAAAAAATTTATTTGTAGTATAGTCACACATATAATGGGTTCTAACCTTGTTTTAAAAGCTAAAATCAAGAAAAATGTACAAATTTGATAATCTAAGTCAAATAAGAATAGGTAGAGTAGCATTGTAAAGGTGGCAGGCAAGATCATCGGTTTTAACCAAACTGGTCCTATGGTAATTTTATGGTTTTAAAAGAGCTCAGGGTATCCTATGCACCCTGGATCACCCGTTGTACCCATTGTGTTTCAGCTGCTGCCATCAGGACGTCAGTTTAGAGTTCCGATTTGCAGGACAAATAGAATTAGAAATTATTTTATAATGGTGGCCATTAGGTTATTAAATGAGTCCAGCGGAGAAGGAGATGCACCTAAAAAATATGTATTGTATGTTGTGTGGTAATATCTTGTTAATGTGTACATGGAACTTGGCCTGTGTTAAAGCACTTTGATGCAATTTTAGTTTCCTTAAACGGGATAAAAAAGTTGAATCTAAGCCGAATTTAGGTTACAAGCTTTAAGTGTCTGCTGACAAATTGTGTATCTTGTGAAGTCAACTGCTATAGATGTATAGTTTTCATATAAGATGACATCATAATGCCATTATGAAACCATGTGAAAATGTGGTCACACTTTATTTTAAGTTTTAATTGCTTGCCATTAACAAACTTTTAATGACTTTTGATTCAATAAACTCCTTTTTCATTGCTTATTAATAGTTATTAAGGTAGTTGGGTTTTGGTATTGGGTAGGATTAGGGATGTAGAATAAGATCATGCAGAATATACTTTATAAGCGCTAATAAACAGATAATATCTTAATAATAAGCATGCTAATAAGGAACTGGTTAGTGAGAATTGGTCCTTATACTAAAGTGTCAACCAAAATGGCATTGTTGAAACCCATTATGCTATCATAGCACAATTACTATTTTAAATTATGATACCCATGATGATTATGACATCATAATACTCATTTAAATGTCATACAGTTTGATTATGGTGCAGCAATATCGACCATGACGTCAATATACAATACAATAGGGTTGGGCTGATAAATTATATAATATCAAATTGCGAATAAAATGTATGACAATGGTAAGCTCAGGACCTTTTTGCTCTCTATTGATCTAAGATCCAATCACACAGCAAGAAATGAGCAACAATGGGAGTCTAAAAATGTGTTGATATTAGAGATGTACCGCATTTTCGGCCACCGAATACTTAATTGCTGAAGAAAGTTATGCCATTTAACGGACCCTCTAATTTTATGGCTTTGGTCACAAAATGGAAAATAATGATCGGGATTGCATTTTTGCCGTATTACCCAGCCCTATAATACAATTTTGAAACTGGAATACTTTGATCCCATAATACCTATTATCAGATAATTATGGCATTATGATGGCATTATGGTGGCATTACATTGTAATGCCATCATAATTACATTATAATACTCATTGTGACAGTATATTATGAATTGAACAAGCCCATGCACACCAGACTAGGTGCAAGCAAGAGAGCGTGTGGTCATTTTTCTACATAAAAGATACAGTAAACCAAATTAGATCAATGGGATCCAGGTTCCTGTGTCTCAAATTCTCAGAATGCATTAAATTGCATATGCATAATATTTCTATTCTCTATACGCATGGTTAACATGCACAAAAAGAGAGAGGAAGCAGCACCACTCCATTGACACAACATGTGATTGGCCTTTTAAACAACAATAGAGGACATAATTCAGATCACTCAGATCGTCATTGTACTATTACGATCTTATGTTTCAAATGTGTATTAAAAATGCTACATCCTGTGTTGCAGTTTCCCTGTCTTGTTACAATCATTGGTTACCATTCCTTTTAAACCAGTATCATTCAGCAGTGATTGTAGCTCAACTATTTTGGTATTGTACTCAGTGCTTGACATTAACACCAGTGGAGGAAAAAGTACAGTTTTTTTGTAGTTCATTTAGTGTTTGCCCAGCAGGCACACAACATCATAAGATGTTATTATTAGGTTAGATTTAGATTGTGATGTCAGGTGACCAAAATTCAATGTCTAGCTAGTGTCTAAGTACAATGTTATTTTGATGTCCAATAACGATGTCAAATGACGTTAATATTTGGTTGATTTTAGGTTGTGTTGGAAAGTGACCAAAATCCTACATCAAGCCAACATTTTAAACCAACGTCATATTGACGTCAAATACCGACATTTATTCATCAGGTATGCCAACCAAAATTTAACATCTGAAAGACATCATAGTGGTAACGTCCACACAACATCAAGTTGTAACATCATTAGATGTTATGATATAGATCTTTGGTTGATTTCAGGTTGAAAGTTGGACACTGACGTCAGCGTGACATTGAGTTCTGACCTCAAACCAATTTTCATGTTCAAACAAAATGCAACATCCCCATGATGTTGGGGTACAATGTCAATTTGGTGTCACGTTGACATCTTGTGCCTGCTGGGTGTTGAAAACCATTTCGGTAATCATACAGTAAACATCCGTCATCCTCTCATCAATGACATGCATCTAAACAGTCTCTGGGTCAATGCGTGTAAAGATTTTGGACATTTTCTTGGACACTTTTAATGCTTCCAAACAGTTTGCTCCAATTATAAATCGTCCATGTCTTGAGGTAGTTCATTATAATGTGATTTACCTACTATGTGCGATTTGATTGGACAGGAATCACAGGACTGATTTACCTATTCCCCATGGACAAGA
This sequence comes from Danio tinwini, assembly GCA_903798205.1. Classification (NCBI taxonomy): domain Eukaryota; kingdom Metazoa; phylum Chordata; class Actinopteri; order Cypriniformes; family Danionidae; genus Danio; species Danio tinwini. The sequence continues at coordinate 60,519 of CAIGQZ010033001.1, forward strand.
CAGAATAAAGTAGTGACTGCAGGTTGAAAAAAAAAGTGGAGTAAAAGTACTAATACTACACTCAAGGGAAAGTAAAAGTACACCTTTTTAAAACTACTTGGTAAAGCACAATTTCTAAGAAAAACTACTCAATTACAGTAATTTAAGTATTTGTAATTTGTTACTTTACACCACTGATTAACACCTGCCAACCCACCAAATGATAGTAGATTTCAGCTGTGGCGGGTTGGACAGCCGCTCCCACTAGCCCCATGCATGGCTGGTTAAAAATATTTTTTATATTGTAGTCTTCTTAAAAGCAGGGTTCAACAATAAGAATATCACAATGGCCCAAGGCCCGCATGAGAGATAACAAAAATAACTGCATTCACGTGAGCAAAAGACAGCAGGTAAATACTGAAAGAGGATAGTCACGCACTCGGTGAGACACCCATGCCAACACGGGGAGAACATGCAAACTCCACACAGAAATGCCAACTGAACCAGCCGAGGCTCGAACCAGCGACCTTCTTGCTGTGAGGCGACAGTGTTCAGTGTTATCATCCTTTACAATAACATTGCTTTAATAGGAGTTAATACTCCCCATTTTTGTATCGTTAACTAGTGATCTGGGATTTTCTTTTTGTAATGTCAAATGTTTATTTTTTAGGATTTCTTTTTTAAAGTGTATGTATACAGCTCTATTTCGTTTATTCGTTTATTATTTTAAATTTGTGGCTAAGAAATAATAATAATATTTTTTATATATATATTCTTATTGTTGAGCTCTGAAAGGTCTTGCGAAATAAAAACTAATACAGGTAGCAGTGTAACACTATAAAAGCACAACTCATTTGCTCGTGCACCTTGAGCAAGGTCACAAAAAAACAAAAAAAACAAAAACAAATAAATGAGACATGTGGACACAAAGTCTAAATCAAGTAATTTTACTTCATCAAGCAAATCTCAGGTGATTTTTACACAACAAAGTCATTGGAAATAGGCCATAACTTACAGTTATTCTGAGAGTAACTCTTCCTACACTGTAAACAAAAACCTTTCTTCATTTTTTTGTTGAATCAAATTCTAGTCATCTGAACTTAAATCAGTCAGACTGACTAAAAATATTACGTTAAACTTTGTAATGCTAAAACAAAATAGTTGAAACCTGAAAAAAGTTGAAGTAACAAAAAACATTTGTTGTCATATAATTTTTTATAGTATTTTAGCATGGTTTAAAATAATATATCATTTGACGTTAATTGTGCACTTTGTCTGATTATTAATGGCTAAAAATATACAAACAACTAATAATTTATAGGACTATAAATTAATTTAGTTTTTCAGCTGTAATTTCCTAATTACACACAGTTTAACTCAAAAATTGAGTTAGTTGAACTAAATGTGTTTGTTAGTTTCTTTCAGCGTGCCTGTTCTTGATGTTGTTCTGTTGCAGTCAAATTAAATCAACTTTTCTAGTCATCTCAACTTAAATCATTCAAACTGACTAAAAATATTGTGTTAAATTTAAAAACAATTATGTTAAACTAAAAACAATTGAAACCTGGTTAACTTAATAAATTAGGTTAAAGTAACAAAAGCATCTGTTATCATGACTTTTTGTAATAATTTTCACAGTATTTTAACCTGGTGTATAATTAGTATTTCATTTGACGTTAATTGTATGCTTTGTCTGATTATTAGGGTTAAAATATACAAACAACTAGGACAAAATTTGTTTAATTAGAAATTAAAATGACTATATTTGCCAGCTAAAAAAATACTTAATTTTCTCATTACACACAGTTAAACTGAGCTAATGTAAAAAGACAACTTAAAAAATTGAGTTAGTTGAACTAAATGGGTCGTTTTTCAGCTTACCTGTCCTTGATGCTGTTCTGTTGCCAGATTTTGAGATGGTCTTTGCTGTTGGTTTGACATTAGGCTTTACTTCTAGCTTTGCTGTTGTACTTGTTGGTTTTGGTTGAGGTCTAATGGCGGGTTTAGGTGTAGGCTTCGTCGCTGGTTTTGCTGTGACTTTCACAGCAGGTTTTGGTGTGATTTTTGACCCAGATCTTCTAGTAGGTGGAGTAGGTCTGACAGGTTTTGGTTTGGCTGCAGGATTGGATCTGGGTTTAGGAGTTGGTCGTGGTGGTACAGGTTTAGATGGTCTTGATGGGGGTTTTGGTGTTGGCTTGGGTTTTACTCTCTGTGGTGGGGCTATGGGTTTAGTTGGGGAAGTGTTGACTCGTGGCCCGTGTACTGTGTCCAGGCCAGCGGTGGGTGCGCGGGAGCCACGGGGAACACTCCTATAGTGGGCCATGAAGCCGGCAGCTGTCACACTCAGATCTGATACAAAGTGCACCAGCAGCTCGTTTCCATTGGTCACAACCGCACTGACAGACATATTAAGAGATTTATTAAAACACTGAATTGCACATACATACAGAGTTCTGCAAAATTCTTAAATAGGTATAAATGAGAGCTACTTTCAATTCCATTGTGTTGAGAACTGGGTGTTTTGAATGGGTTGTTGATTTAATACCTGAAAATAGTCTTGAGGTTTACAACATACAGTAAAATACCATATTTTTTAATTGAGGTTTTTAATTGTTATTAGGCATGGGCTATAATATTCTGAGAGTATAATAACCTTGGATAAAAATGTCACGTTTTTACCGTTTCACAATAGCATGGTGAAATAGCTCTAAAATATGTTTCTTTAAATGTCAGGGGAAAAAAACAGCAATTTTTCTGTGGATAAAAAGTAAGCCAATGCACTCTTCAGGTCTATAGCATTGGTAGCAGAGGCCAGCTAGTAAAGTGCAGTGCAGGTAAACCTCACTTCTCTGACCTCAAAAGGTGCTCTAGCAACAGACGCTAGAGGCCATGGTGTTTTTAATCTCCTTGGTAGAGCAACCGACTACCATGCAGAAAGTCGCCAGTTCAATCCCAGCTCAGAACGGGTTGGGAAGTGTAGGACCAGCGGGGATACACATGCTTGGATGTTGGTGTATAAGTGATTTGTTTTTCAAATGTTTGCTGAATTGTGTCATTAAAATGCAAGCAGTAGTTAATTCAATGTATTTTTTTTTCAGTTTGTGCCATTCAACAAGCTTTTTATTTCAATACTTTAGGCACTGATTTTGTTCCATAGAAATGTTTAATAAGTATTTCTTAAATTTGAAACAGTTCTTTATTTTAATCTATATTTATTTTATTGGATTAAGCAATTATGTTTAAATATATATTTCTTAAAATAGAAATAATTGTTTCATTAAATCTATATCTACAGTTAGGTCCATAAATATTGGGACATCAACACAATTATAATTTTTGGCTCAATACACCAACACAATGGATTTGAAATTATACAAACAAGATGTGCTTTAACTTCAGACTGTCAGCTTTAATTTGAGGGTATTTACATCCAAATCAGATGAACACTGTAGGAATTACAACAGTTTGCATATGTGCCTCCCACTTGTTAAGGGTCCAAAAGTAATTGGACAATTGGTTTCTCAGCTGTTCCATGGCCAGGTGTATGTTATTCCCTCATTATCCCAATTATGGGCAGATTAAAGGTCCATTTCAAGTGTGCTGTTTGCATTTGGAATCTGTTACTGTCAACTCTCAAGATGAAATCCAAAAGAGCTGTCACTATCAGTCAAGCAAGCCATCATTAAGCTGAAAAAACAACAAAAACAATTCCATCAGAGAAATGGCAAAAACATCTGGCATGGCCTAAACAACTGTTTGGAACATTCTTAAAAAGAAAGATACACCAGTGAGCTCAGCAACACCAAAAGACCCGGAAGACCACAGAAAACGAATGTGGTGGACGACCAAAGAATTATTTTCCTGGTGAAGAAAACACCCTTCACAACAGTTGGACAGATCAAGAACACTCTACAGGAGATAGGCGTATGTGTGTCAGTGTCAACAATCAAGAGAAGACTACACCAGAGTGAATACAGAGGGTTCACCACAAGATGTAAACCATTGGTGAGTATCAAAAACAGGAAAGATAGATTAGAGTTCTAGAAAAGCCTTCACAGTGCTGGAACAACATCCTATGGACAGATGAGATCAAGATCAACTTGTACCTGAGTGATGGGAAGAGAAGAGTATGGAGCAGGAAAGAAACTGCTCGTGATCCTAAGCAGTTAAGCATGGTGGTGGTAGTAATGTCATGGCGTGGGCATGCATGGCTGTCAATATAAGTGGTTCTCTTGTATTTATTGAAGATTTGACTGCTGACAAAAGTAGCAGGATTAATTCTGAAGTGTTTTAGGCAATATTTTCTGCTTATATTAAGCCAAATGCTTCAGAACTCATTGTACAGCGCTTTACAGTGCAGATGGAGAATGTCTATGTGTTCCAGACTTCAGGCTGTAATTGACTGCAAAGGATTTGCAACCATTCATTCATTAATTTTCTTTTCAGCTTAGTTCCTTTATTAATCTCGGATTGCCACAGCAGAATGATTTTACGCAGCCGCAACCCATCTCTGGGAAACATCCATACACTCTCATTCACACACATATACACATACACTACAGCCAATTTTAGCATACCCAATTCACCTGTACTGCATGTCGTTGGACTGTGGGGGAAACCGGAGTACCCAGAGGAAACCCATGCAAACGCAGAGAGAACATGCAAACTCCACACAGAAATGCCAACTGATCCAGCCGAGGCTCGAACCACCGACCTTCTTGCTGTGATGCGACAGCGCTACCTACTGCACCACTGTGTCGCCGATTTGCAACCAAGTAATAAAAATTGAAAGTTTGATTTATGATTATTGATCCAAACTACTTTTGGTCCCTTAACAAGTGGGAGGCATATGCAAACTGTTGTAATTTCTACATTCCTACAGTTGATTTTAATTCATATCCATTGTGTTGGTGTATAGAGCCAAAAATGTTAGAATTGTGTCAATGTCCCAATATTTATGGACCTAGCTGTATTTGTTTGGAATTGAACAAAATATATTTAATCTAGTTTTTTATTAAATCTATATATTTTTGTTTAGATCAAAAATATATATTAAATTAATAAATTTTCATTTAAAAAATCATTAAATAAAAAAGGTAAATTAATAAATAAGTCTTCTTATCCATAAAATATATTATTTAGAAAAAGTTATTTATTTTTTAGTAATAAAAGTAATAGATAGATTAAAATAGTAATAGATGTTTGTAGTGAACCATTACCCTATTTTATTTTATTATTATTTTTTTTTTGGATGAATGAAAACTTTTCTTTAGGTTTGCTATTTTGGTACCTCTGACAGTGGAAACAGACATAAATGCATACTATACTGTACTGTACCGAACCGTACCGCATCTGGGGGAAAAAAACCCCAGCAAATTTCCTGTGAATATTAAGTAAGCCACTGTACTGTTCAGGCCTATAGCATGCTTGGATGTTGGTGTATAAGTGATTTGTTTTTCAAATGTTTTGCTGAATTGTGAGCTGACCAGTATCTTTTCATGTGGAGATACTGTTGCCATAAAAAATCAAATAAAACGTTTAAAAGAAAAAGAGTACATATACCATAGAAACGGTATAACAGAAAATCTTTGCGGTTTTTAAATGACTATTCCAAACTTTGATAAACCTTGAAACTGGTTATCATCCCATGCCTAATTGTTATGTGTCTTGAAAATGGGGATTGCAAAATTGCAGTACAAAGCTTCCTATAGTGACATTAAATATAATTTTTTCTGTCATGTTTTTAAGGTATTCCAATGCTGACTTTTCAACTAGAGCGTAAGTAAAGATCAATAGTTGTCAAAGGTGGTAGGGTCATTTGACCGCGGTACTTTTACCTTTGCTGATTGTATTTAGGCTTCAGAAATTCATAACAAATGTTTTGACTAATGTTTTTTAATGAACATAAAAATGCAAGAATCAAATGTTTGCTATAATATTTTCAACAATCCTGATTTTGTAAATAATCCTTATTTTCTTAAATAATAAACCCTAATAGTGATATAGCTACTGCATTGTAGTTATTTTTCAATTGCACTGTTAAACACAAAGATGTTGATCCCACTGCACCGTTAAAGTAGGCGACACAAAGATGTTGAAACTAGCCATGGTTTCCTGAGGGACTTTTTTTTAGCTACCGCATGCCCTAGCCTGGCCTGCATAGCCTCTTGTGTTACTTCTCACCATTCATTCCAAAGGATATCAATTGCTGTATCTTTAAAGCATGCATTTCTAGCTATTATACTTTGTACAGAGTGGTGTGTGTCATTCAAAATCATGTTCATGTAGCTGACTCAAAACTAGCTATAAAAACATTTAAAAAATAATACAGTGAAACTTGAATGCCCCATAGCATAGCGTAATTCCTAATGTCAGAGAAAGGGGTATGAATACTTAAGGGAAAGAGTACTTCCCAAGAAATCAAAACTAACCATATAATTCTGTTAGCTCACATTGCCAGTTTTGTGGTGAACAATTCATCTGTGCACGTCATTAAGAATAGTTTGCCCTTCTATTCTTTAATTGAAATCTGAACCTCCTGAAGCACAGGTGAAATTAATCCACTTTAATTGGCGGGACCGCGGGCGTGTGTGTGTGTGTGTGCGTGCGTGCGTGCGTGCGTGCGTGTGTGTGAGAGACGTGTCAGACCGGGAGGTATAAAAGCACCACGGAAGCAAACAACTTCAGCTTTTTCTCTCTTCACTCAGACGCATGAATCTTTTTCCTCCTACTTACAAGCACTGATAAGGCACTACGATAAGACATTAAACTGACTTACACACACATGCTCTCTTTTTGCATCACTATTAAAAATAATAGGCTTTAAGAGAAAAAACATTTAAATCCTGCGCTTCCCTATGTCCTTGTGTTATCACGGATCAGGACACGCACGATTTATGTGTGTGTGCAGTGTCTTTGTCCAGGAGCATGTACAATCAGTCCTAAAGAGGGGTGTTTGTGCTCGTTTTATCCCAAAAGTGGTGGCGCTTGTGGACTCAACCCCTCTACGGAGGGTCCAAGAGCAGTTAACTTGGTGGCCTCCTGTCGTGAGTTCACTTCAGTGCCCAGAGTTAGCTACCTAGAGGAGCATAGAGGCCAGTCCTGCGAGGCGCAAAGGCTGCCTCCTCGTGCCTCACAGGGGGTCCATCTGCCAACCCTTCCACCGCTGGTGCCTCAGGGCGCGGAGACCCCCGGTGTTGTCCACCAGCGTTTTATTCTAAAAGTGGTGGCACTAGTGGACTCACCCCCCTCTACGGTGCCCCCCTCATTTACAGTGTAATGTAAATATATATGGCTGTTTCTTACAGTAGTTGTTACTGTAAATATATTTTGCTTATAATTTCAATTTTAATGCAAAATCATACTAAGTGTACCCTTTAAAGTTGCTTCTCAACATGATCAGCCTTTGAATAAAGTACAAAGGTTATATTTCGAAATGTATGACTGTAATGAGAAAAGTATTTAAAGAGTTGAGATGCAAAAACCTCTAAATGCTGTCTGAAATGTTCTTTTAAAATGTGCATTTTTATCAGGCTCCTGTGTGTAGGTTGAGTAATATCACTTTTATGCCAAAGAATAAGTCCTTTTTATGGTCTTTAAAGTGAAATAACTCAAAATAAACAAAGGAAGCTGAGAAAAATGTTCATCTTTGATATAAATTTCAGACGCCACTCAAAGGTTTTTGCAACTGAACTCTTCAATTCTTTATTGGGAAACACATTCTTCTACTAAGCTTCCCTTAGGACAACTGACCTTGCTGAAAACAACATCCTTTTCCTGTGTAGATAAATTACAAAGTACCCTGTGCTTTAAAAGATATTTGAAGGACTCATTTATTGTGCTGGTGTATAAACAGATTAAAAAGAGACTCACTCTGGAACTCTATCGCCACAGAATTTGCCAATGCGTCGAGAGTCATCGGTTTCTCCTCCGTTGAACAGGGCCACATAGTCATAACGACAGTATGTGTCTAACTCCAGATCCAGCTTCTCAAACTTAACCTCAATCACCTGGCCATGTACACACACACACACACACACACACACACACACACACACACACACACA
>CAIGQZ010033001.1:68573-81506 GCA_903798205.1 Danio tinwini
CACACACACACACACACACACACACACACACACACACACACACACACTTTGATGTAGTTATGCAGGTAAAAAGGCTAATTTTCTAAAACAGGTATAAAGGCTCTTTCATGAACATTTCATGCCTCTCGCTCTCCTGCCTTACACAGATTTCTGAATGAAGTCTTTCATATAGTCATATATACACTGTTGGCTGTCATCATAAAAACATACACACTGACTTTTACATTCATCCACATACATAGCATAGAAGCTCACAGAAGTATATCTTTAGTAAATAAATATAAATAAAATTAATTCTCTGACTTTACAGTTGCTAATGACTCAACAGATTGCGAGTAGATGAAGAGAAAAGAAGCTGTGAATTGATCTTTGCGGGCTGACCATGTTGGACTCCACTGATATGTGCCAGGAGCAGCTGATGCCTGCTGGGTAATCAGATTCTGGCCAGTTGGGTGTCTTCACTGAACCCTGAGGCTTAGTCAGCCTGCCACCACAAAACTGATGCTCTGTAGGGAATGGAAACGGGGAGGGAAAAAGTATTATCACAATAAAAACACAGTTACTATCCTCTTTAGATTAAAGACTTTCTGCCTAATGTAAAATTGTCGAGCAATTGTAACTTTAAAATCCTCTGGGTTTGATAATTTATGAACTAAATAATGGTAATTGGGGGGCGACACTGTGGTTAACACAGCTCACAGCAAGAAGGTTGCTGGTTCAAGTCCCGGCTGGGTCAGTTTGCCTTTCTGTGTGGAGTTTGCATGTTCTCCCCGTGTTTGCGTGGGTTTCCTCTGGCTGCTCCAATTTCACCCTTAGTCGAAAGACATGAACTACAAGTAAATTGAATAAACTAAATTTGTAGTGTGTGTGAATGAGAGTGTTTGGATGTTTCCCAGTACTGGGTTGCAGCTAGAAGGTCACCCGCTGTGTAAAATACGCTGGATAAGTTGGTGGTTCATTCCCCTGTAGCGACCCCTGATGAATAAAGGGATTAAGCTGAAGAAAAATGAATGAATGAAGGGATAAATAATGGTACTTGGCCAAACATGAACACAGTACTGCAATGATACTTGCATAAGCTTACATCTAAAATGTTTGCACTGAAATGACCAAGAGATCAGTTTGAATGCAATTGTTTGTGTTCTTTAAAAAAGATAAGATATTTATGTGATCATAAATGTTTAAAAACATTACTTTGACATAACATTATGTATGTTGTATGTGTGACTGTGAGGGACAGATGATAATAAGTGTGTGTGTGTGTGTGTGTGTGTGTGTGTGTGTGTGTGTGTGTGTAGGGGGGGAGGGGGGTTATGTTAGTATTTAAAAGAAAAGAAATCTTGAAATTTGAAGCACTGAACAGTTAAAAACTCATTTATTAAAGTGATTTGTGTGTATAAGTGTAAAACTTTTGAGTGTAAAAGTACAAACACAAATTATATTGATTATGAACTAAAGTCATTTAAAACGGAGTGAGTTACATTAGCTGTGTTTCCATCCACCTATTTTTATAAGCATTTTGCAATATTGCATAAAAATTCTTGATGGAAATGACAAGATGCACATATATTTTGAAAATGTGCATAAAAACGTATGCGCAAAACTGAGTAGGATAAACTTCAATGCATTAATCAATAATGGACAAATCAGCGAACTGATCACATTGCACAATGTCTGAAATGTTGTTTTGGTCATTCTAAAATGCCTAAACCAAAGTCCATCATCAAGATGGTTTGAAATTATTACCTTCCAGAAATTTGTTGAACAGCTACACTCCCAAAGAGGTGTCTTGCACCTCCAAAACCCAACATACATTGATTGCGTTTCTGCTTCATCTTAAGAAAAAAGGCCCACGGTGGCTTCTTCTAACATAGCAAATTTATTTTTGTCTTTTTGATATTTGATGCCAGATTATGAGAAAATTATGATTTTGTTCTCTTTGACTCATTTGGGAAGTGCTTTATTCACAAATTTATCAATTTGTTTTCCTTTGGCTTAATCCCTTTATTCATCAGGGATCGCCACAGTGGAAGGAACACTTATTACAACCGAGATATGAAGAGCATCTCTGAATGCACAACTTGTCCAACCTTGAGGCGGATGGGCTACAGCAGCAGAAGACCACGCCAACTTATCCATCACATGTTTTACACAGGGGTAACAGCACCTGGTGGAAACCCACGCCAACACAAGGAGAACATGCAAACTCCACACAGAAATACCAACTGACCCAGTCGGGACTCAAACCAGCGACCTTCTTGCTGTGAGGCAACAGTGCTAGCCCTCTTTATTCGCAAATGTTCAATGCAATTATTACAGTTTTGCACATAAATCTAATTGGGATATTTGGATGGAAATATAACTATTGCAGACACAAAAATAAAATAATTCCAAATAAAAAATATGTGGGTAAAACAGCAGTATTTCCTTTGTGTATAAATCTGTTTTGACAATAGCTGGGTAATGTTTTGAAGTATTGCATGAGTAATTAGTAATGACAACGCCAACTTTTAAACAAAAATTCTCTTCATTTGAAAAAAAAAACAAACAAAAAAACGCTTGTTTGGAGTATTTTTTTGGATTAAAGGATTAATGTGAATTATGGGAAATGGAAACATATTTGGCAAATAAACATATGACTATTTAGCTGTCTTCATTATGCTTGCCTTGTTTAGTGTTGGTTTCTAGGTGACCAATACTACAGTCAGCCACTATAATATAAAACTAATAATATGCCAAAACAATCTGAATTTGAATTGTGTTCATTTGACTTATTAACAATTGTAATTAAAAAAAATCTGCCTCTAAACTTGTTTTGAATTTTAATTTCTTAACTTGAATTTTTATTTCATAACTTGAATATTGAACATCTGAAATGAAAGACGTTTTTATAGACGTATTTTCAAACTTCAGATTTTTTGTGTTCTGAATTCATAGACTGCAGATATCCAGTTTGTAAAAATACAGTTTCAAATTTTCAAGATGAAGAAATTCAGAATATCAAATTCAATATTCTAAAATTCAAAACCAGAAATTCAGATCGTGAAATTCAGCAGAAAGTACATCAGGTGTGATCAGCAGGGAAGAGTAGTATAATTCAAATAAAACCAATTCAAATTCAGATTGTTTTGACATATTATTAGCTCCATACTCTAATAACTTCTTGGAAGTAAACCTTGGGTTTTCATTTTTTTCCCCAAAACTTTGCAAAGATTTACTTCAATGATCCCTATATAAAGACAGTCATTTGATTTCTTTTTGAATCAACAGTTTTGAATAAATAATTTAAGAGAATGATTTAGTGACATCTATTGTTTATTATTGTTTATTTATTTATCCACAATAAATGGAGACTCTTAAAACATCAACATAATCTCAAGCAAAAAAATCTGTAGTGTTTGGCAGATACTAAAGGTGATGATACAGGCAATGATGTCACCAGTGGGGATCTAAGTGAGACACATGGAAATTAGGTCAACCAGATCCAAATACTAATTTTGTTGTCCATTCTCAATAGCAAAGTAGCCAAGCAACATTGTTTTGCAACATTGCTTGAAAAGTTGCCCCATGTATATTCAGCATTAGTTCATGGACTGTTCCAGAGCTCCTATTATGGGTTTTTGAAAATGAGCTTCCATGCAGTGTGTAACAGCACTAAGTAAATGAAAACATTCAGCTGAGAGTTCAATCTAAAAGTGCACTATGTTTAAAACTATTGATTCTTTAACAAAGTAGTCAACTCAAATTGAAGAAATGAATCGTGTTGGGTTCAGATCTTTTGCTTGAACGCGTCGACAACAACAGGGTACATCACCAAATATGTAGTACCAGACCCGGTAAAACGTAAACGCGATTTTCCCTCCAGACACTAGCGGAGCGCAGGGATCATAGGACTGATTATGATACAAAGATAACGATTACTAACATATGGAGATTTGGCTGTGGGGAATAAACGGTCAAAGTTTATTTTTAAAACAATACCACAGTATAGCCAACCTAGAGCTGCGTTTGTTCCTGGCATTGTTCAGATTTTTGAAACAATAACCTATGCTGCAAGGCGGGAAGAAGGAGCAGCAGAGACTATTATGTATGGGACTTTGTCAGTAACTGTTAAAGTTCATATGGACCAGACCCCCATAACCAAAATATGATCTTTCATAATGCAAAATACAGGCTCTTTAAATGATTGTGATCAAATTATTCCATAGGTGAAATTCTGTGTGGCCATTCCTATTACAACACTGTAAAAATGTAATGGCAAAAAGTCAAGATAACAAATATATTTATGTTGCTATAGCTGATTTTAATAAGTTAATCAGATTTCATCAAACTTTTTTGTAAGATATACAAAGTCATTTATTCATTTTCCTTCAGCTTAATCCCTTTATTCATGAGGGGTAGCCACAGCGGAATGAACCACTAACTTATCCAGCATATTTTTTATGCAGCGAATGCCCTTCTAGCTGCAACCCAGTACTGGGAAGCACCCATACACTCTAGCATTCACACTCATACACTATGACCAATTTAGCTTATTCAATTCACCTAGAGCGCATGTCTTTGGACTGTGGGGTAAACCGGAGCACCCAGAGGAAACCCACACAAACATGGGGAGAACATGCAAACTCCACACAGAAATGCCAACTGACCCAGATGGGGCTTAAACCAGCGACCTTTTTGCTGTGAGGTGACAGTGCTAACCACTAAGCCACCGTGCCGCATAATTTGATTCAAATAAAATATTTATTATAAATAACTTTTTTGTTTGTTTTTTAGAGTGAACCTTCACATCAACAAGCTAATAACTTGATAACGTTGGTACAGTTTATGAGTTATTTTAGCATGAATGAATATTAAAGGCAAAGCTTGAAGTCAGCTCACCATCAACATGTGGTTTGCCTCCACTGAAGTACGCCAGGAATCCTCTTCCTCCTGTGCTGCTGTCAGATGCCATCTCCAGCATCATGGTGTTAGAGGTGGAGATCAGGGCTCCAGGTCTGAATGTCCCACAGAAGCGGCCCAGTTTCTGCACTGTGTATGAGTGTCCATTATAGACATCCACATAGTCATAGCGGCAGGTGGGATCTGCCTCTAGATCAAAGATCCTGAACTGGAGCATCACAACATGACCTTCTGGGACCTGATGGGAGCGGAGATGGGATGAAAATGTGGAAAATAGTAGATAGGAGAAACAGAAACTGAAAGTGATGGACTTACTGTGATGTACCAGGTGCATTTGGAGTTTGCTTTATAGTGAGAGGGAAAACCCTCACTGGCCACAAACCCTGAATCGGTCACCAGATGTCCACCACACAGGAATACGGGCCTGGACAGCAGGAGTGAGAAAAAAATATTTTTGCAAAATTGTTGCAAACAATTGATATGGGTTGTATTTAAACTAAATAAATGTAGTAATGCTCAATTTAATTTATTTGTTTAAATTCAGCCCGAATAAATGGTTTACAACCACTTTTTAAAAAATTGCAAATCCAGGGAATCATCTTTAAATAATTTTTTTTTTCAGTGTGGCAAGGAATTTTTCTACAGTGTTTCCTATAATATTTTTTCTTTTTTGTTTTATATCGGCTGGAATAAAATCAGTTTTTATTTTAGGGACAATATTATTAGCCCCTTTAAGCAATATTTTTTTTTCAAATGTCTACAGAACAAACCATCATTATACAATAACTTGCCTAATTACCCTAACCTGCCTAGCTAACTTAATTAACCTAGTTAAGCTTTTAAATGTCGTTTTAAGCTGTTTAGAAGTGTCCTGAAAAATATCTAGTCAAATAAGGGGAATAATTATGAAGGTCTAATAATTCTGATTTCAACTGTATGTGAAGGATTTAAAATGCCCTTATTATATTGTTTACAATGTTTCACATTGTGTTTTATATGTATCCATGTTTAAAAATACACTTTTACAGATATCCCACTGTGACTGGAGGTTCCAAAAGCCTTCTGCATATTCATAATAGCTGCCCCGCTTCCTCCACTAATTTCAGTGTGCTCTGGATCTTGTGCTCCTGTGACATCTGCCGTTGCTAAGAAACAATCAGTAACAGTTTCCAAGGAGCCACCACTGACAAACCTTTGTTGCAGCTCAGCTACAAGAACTATTTACAGAGAAACTGAGAAAAGAAAGGATAGTGCTGCAGTGTTTGGGTGTTCTGCATTGGCCCAAGGTAATTACTTTACTGTTATAACTGAATTGTGTATATGCTATATACAAAGGGTGAACCTGATTGGTTGGTTCTTGTTACATGACACATGGTTTGCTTGCAGCCTGGAAAAAGTGAGTGTGTCTCACTGCATGTGTTTCGGGACTACATTTCTTTCTATTAGTGCTCATTTGCCACATTTCTACATTTAAAATAAGGAACTTGAGCATGCAAAAGATACAATTTGTGAACAGTTCCTAACACATTAACAAAACCATAAAGATCACCACATTAAGGAGTAGTTGACATCAGCAAGTGCACGTTAAAGGCTCTTTTCTTTATTTGACATACATGACCCACATAAATATTGGCACATCGACACAATTCTAACATTTTTGGCTCTATACACATAATAGATTTGAAATGAAACAAACAAGATGTGTTATAACTTTAGACTGTCAGCTTAAAAGCTGCGGTCACACTGCACTTTTCTCCCCATAGAGTTCCATTCATACACAAATAAATGCATCAGACCGGAAATGCAAGCTCCTGCAACAGGTTTCATAGTTCGCTGCGTTGGAAAGTTTAAGGTGGGTGAACTCTGACCTGCATAATCGCATCACATGATTGCGTGAGACCATTCGAAGATCAAAACATGACCTCTCTGGACAGAAATTTAAAACACAGACCAACCACTCACTTTTTAAAATGTCTAATCATCTGTTTAATCCCACCCCTTTTTACAGCGCCATACAAGAGAATTTCACACGCACAAACTCTAGTGTGACCGCAGCATAATTTGAGGGTATTTACATCCAAATCAGGTGAACACTGTAGGAATTACAACAGTTTGCATATGTGCCTCCTACTTGTTAAGGGACCAAAAGTGATTGGACAATTGGCTTCTAAGCTGTTCCATGGCCAGGTTATTACCTTATTATCCCAATTACAATGAGCAGATAAAAGGTCCAGAGTTCATTCCCAATGTGCTATTTGCATTTGGAATCTGTTACTGCCAACCCTCAAGATGAGATCCAAAGAGCTGTCACTATCAGTCAAGCAAGCCATCATTAGGCTGAAAAAACAACCCCATCAGAGAGATAGCAAAACATTAAAATCATTTTATTTCAAATTCATTGTGTTGGTGTATAGAGCTAAAAATGTTAGAATTGTGTTGATGTCTTAATATTTACGGACGTTACTGTATATACAATGTTCTGTTGTTATTTAGATTTTGCACATATAAAGTGTGATTATACACTAGTGAAATAAAATTGTTTTATTTTAATAATAAAAATGACAGTTTCAAATGATGCCTTAAATGTTCGATCAAACATTAAGCAGTATTTTAGGTTAACCTTTTTGATGCATAGGATCTGTCAGGGTTCTGTCAGAGTAAAAATCAAGAGAGGAATCAAGTGCAGGTAACAGGCTATTATTCTTCAGTGGCTTGCAGAGGGGATAGATTATAACAAATAACCCAGGATGGTGATCTGTGAACACCAGAGTGTTCAACAGAGGGTGCATAGCGATCCAAAAAAAAATAATAAAATAAATAAATAGCCAGTCAAAAAGGCCAAGAAAAAGAAAAAAAAAATAGGCAATACTAAATGAGTCCAGCAAGGGGGAGCACTGCAATTCAAACCATCAGTCAATAATGGGCCAAGAATAAACTAAACTAAAAGTAAAAAGCAATACTAAATGAACCCAGCAGGAGGCGCACGGAGGTCCAACCTGGCAGTCAATAAGAAAATAACACAGCGGTGCCGGCGGCCAGAATGAGAGTGCCCAGATGGGATGCAAGGCAACCAGAGGGGGATCGGGGAGATCGCTGGTGGGCGATATAGAAGGACTGGAGCAGGGAGCACATAGGAATGCATCTGCCACAACTGATAGCAGTAGGAGCGATCTGACAAAAATGAGAGAGAAAAAAAGGTCCAAACCAAAACAAATCAAAACCAAAACTGGCACTAGAGTCCAAACAGTAACGAGACTGGACAGGACAAGTCAAGATCTGAAAGACCACAACAAGAGGTAACATACACAAACGATCAGATACCAGACAATGAGAATGAGAAGAATAAATAGGGAGACTAATAGAGATGAAATTAAAGACAGGTGCGAATAATGAAATGATAATGATCTAACGAGTTAACTGACGAGTGGGTGGGGTGAGACAGCAGAGCACATGGCGACCTGTCAAAACAATGCCATGTGCACTGAGAAAACAAAACACAAATGACCGTGACGACAACATGCAGGTGACAGACCATGACAGGATCAGACTGGTGTGATCTATCTTGGCTAGTCCCTGGAGTGTATGATCACACCGGTGTGATTAAAAAGTTTAGTGTGTCTCCTAATCAGCTGCTAAATCTCAATCTGCTTTTCCATGATGGCTGGTGCTGTGCCATCTGTTTGTCATAAACTAAAAGTTTTCAGTGTTTTCAAAAAAAAAAAAAAGTTTCTTTTAGGCTTAGTTTTTGGTTTTGTCTATCACCAGTCAGTGCTTCTTCTCAAAATGATGCTGACAAGAAAAATCATCTTTAATGTTTGATGGTGAAAATAGATGCTAGCCGTGTTTCCATCCTAATGTGAAGCAAATCTTTTCAGTTTGCAAAAAAAAGTTCAAATCTCAATTGTGAGTTAGATTCATTTGGATCAATTTGTTCGAGTGACTAAATGTAGTATTGGTAACTTAGTAACCAACATTAAACGAGGCTAGCATAAAGGAGACAGCAGATTAGTCACATGGGTGTAATGTTCGCTAGACTACATCTGAGTTTATTTGGCAAATGCATATCCATCATATTCAGCATAAAAATATTTTGGTGAATAAACAAACTTTTATTTGGAAGTTGACATTTCTATCAAGGACTTTTACATTCACATTGCCTTTTAAATTTTACATACAGTTTAACACACGTTTATTGACATTTTCGGTATAGTTTGAAACATTGCATATAAAAGTTATTAGGAATGCAGTGATACCAGTATCGGTATCTGGTTGATACTTAGTTAAAATACTCGCATTTAGTATCGTATTTAAATGCTGATACCACTCAACAGTATTTCACTACTTGGATGTGATTTGTTGTCCTACCTGACTTCAATGTCTTAATGTTTTAATTAATGTAATATATATTAATAGTTTAGTCCTTATAAACAATCTATTTAAAAATACAACATGTAAGCCTACTTTTTGATTACCTGACCTGCAGATTAACGGCAGGACTCGTAAATACAGTGAAGAACCATGCATAACAGGGTTTATGAGTCCCCAATATGCAATGTCAAGAGAGTGACTCCATAAGGTAACGTAAACTGCACACACTTGATTATGTAATGTGTGAAGTTGTGGATGCGTGTCAGCGGTCTATTTATTTACAGGGTTATTAACAATGTGTGTATATTTTTGGCTTGGAACAGTCTTCTGTTAAAGATTTTTCTGTTCATCCTTACTATAGGCAAAAATAAAACCTCCTTTCAAATTAATTGCACTGTCATTAAAACCAAATCTAAGAAGTAACGTAATCGGTACTCGGTATCGGCGAGTACACAAATTAATATATTTGTACTCGTTTTGGTATCAGTTCATCCCTAAAAATTATATTATAAAATATATGCTAAAGAAAATATACTGTATAAATACATTACCTATACATATATTACCTACCCATGCTGGAATTATGAAAACACCATGAATTACAAGCAAACTGTTAACTAAACCTGTAGTATTTTCAGTTGATTAAAATATTAGCAAAATGAAATAAATACACAGCCATTCAAAAGTGTGGGCTCAGTAAAATTTTTCATATGGACTTTTCTATGTTTTTAGTGCTCATTTTTAATTAGTGTCAAGTGATTCATTTGATAAATCACATCCAATATATATATATATATATATATATATATATATATATATATATATATACTGACTGCTAAATAATTTTGTTGAAAAACATTTTGTTTTCTTTTTCTCAAAAGCTGCTGTTTAATGCTGTGTGAATCCTTCATTTGCTTTCATCAGCTGGTTATTTTTAGATCCTGCGCCCACATTTTAAGTTAGTACTTCTTTTTAAGTGTTTTAATTCTCCTAGTTCTGCCATATAGAGGGAAACACACACAAACCACAGCTAACAAAACAAGCTCAGATGTGAGGTTACAGGGAGGTTTTTATAATGGGTTTTTTTCGCAGTTTGGTTGGTTAATCAGCACACAGTGGGTCACATACAGAATAAAGTGAATGCTGAAATTCATATAATATTAGAAAACAAAGATGAAATCACACAACACCATGTATGACGGTATTGTTTTGTTTGCATAATTACTGCTGCTGTTATTGACTTGCTGAACAATAATGCACATCTTTACAAGCTATTAAGATTAAGAAACAAATGTGTATCTTTTTTGTGAACTTTAGCTACTAACAGCACCCCTGCTGGTGGAATCAGCTTCCAGAAATGATCAGATGTGCTCCAACATTAGGCACATTCAAATCAAGAGTGAAAACATATCTGTTTAGCTGTGCCTTTACTGAATGAGCACTGTGCTACGTCCGACAGATCACATTATTTTGTCTTTCTTTTCTTTTTAATTTTTCTATAACCTGTTTAATCACATTTATTGTTCATTTTTATTTTAATTTAATTGTCTCTTTTATTCATGTTTATGTAAAGCCCTTTGAATTACTACTGTGTATGAAATGTGCTATATAAATAAACTTGCCTTGCCTTGCAGCTCAAACACATTGTGTTGTTCAGTTCAAGCTTTGCATAAAGACTCACCAACAAGACTATCTTAGACATTTAGTTGATTATATAAAACAAGCCTATGCTTGAAGGGCATCAGAATTTTGATATTGAGTATTCTTTTAGCATTATATAACATCACGTCATGTTTTAGTTATTTGTTGAGCTGAGTGATGGTGTGGCATAAAACAGGCACATACATTTCCTGAGAAATTATTAATAACAAAATACACTTTAATAGTTGCAGTTACACACTTTTTGAGGAAACCAATTGCTGCAAACCATTTTTGAAACAATATGGTTTGAGTACTGTAAACTCTATGACTATATTTAGAGTCATATACACAAATATGTGTTTTTAAACTTTTAGAGTATTAGAAACTTAAACATGTTAAGTTTCATTATCAAATTTCTATTCAATCACTAAGTTTAACAAATTAAGTCCAAGCAACTATATAGCTACTCAAATGGTTTGGTATTGCTTCTAGTTTGAGAGTTAACACAAAAAATATAATTCATTCATTCATAACTCATTCGTTTTGAGTTCTGCTTGATAAAATCTGTTCATAAGTTACAATAACTCTTTTTCTTTGAGTCGAAGTAACCTTTAAAAAAATTATGTTTAACTTATTTCATTTAGTGATTTTCACTGTTAGCTTTTACAGTGTATATAATGTTTATGGTTTATTAGGACAGTATTTAGCTGAGATAGAACTATGTGAAAATCTAAATTCTGAGAGTTTTTTGGAAAGTGCTTGGGGGGGAAAAAATGTAAATACATGAAATGTACAGTATGAAATAGAGTAGAACATTTACAAAATATCTTCATGAAACATGATCTTTTCCTAATATTTTAATGATTTTTGTCATAAAAAACAAACAATAATTTTGACTAGCATAGGTATTTTATAAGTAAATGAATGTATACATGTAGTGGAGTTATTAAAAATAAGTATATATATATATTTATATAATATTATATATTATAATATTTTATATATTAAAAAGTTTATTTTTATGTATAGTTATTTTAAGTCGATGCAATAACATTGAATAATGTACAAAAAGGTTTGTTACAATATATATTGATATGTTATTTTGGTAACATTTAATGACACATTTCCTGCTAATACAACTATTATTAGTAATAATCCATTTATTCCATGTGTTATTATATTTACTATTTACACTTAATAGTGATAAAGTTTAAGAGTTAACATGATTAAATATTTAAATATATATATATATATATATATATATATATATTAACTAATGTAATTACAACAAATTATTACTAACTAATGTAATTACAACAAATAAAGAGTTTAGATGCAAAAACCTTTAAATGCCGCTTGATATTCTCTTCTAAAATTAGCATTTTTCTCCAACTCTTGTGTGTAGGCTCAGAAATGTTATTTTTATAATGATAAATAAGTTCTTTTCATTGCCTGTAAAGTGAAATAAGTGTACATAAACATGGGAGGCTGAGAAAAAATGCTCATTTTAGAGGTTTTTGCATCTGACCTCTTCAAAAGGAATCTTGTGTAAAGTGGTAAAAAAGAAGCATCTGCAAGAGGGATTTACATGATGTTGTGCGGATGTAACACATATAAATGTACAAAACTGTGAGTAGCAGTAAACAAAAACACAATTACTTTGTATAATCTAGAATTAGATTTTATATTCCTAACACTGTCTTTCTGAAATCAGCTAAGAGAAAAAAACTATAACAACAAATAATTAGGCTAAAAAGAACTTATTTAGACATGGCAAAATACAATAATTAAAACTGACCAGCATTTTTCAGGACATTAAGTGTTTCCTGTCTAATTGTGAGTCACAGAGAAACACTGCAATCAATGTTTCCCCAAACTCTATTTACGCTTTTTCTTTTTTTTTTTTATTTGCAGACCCAGTCCTGCTGCATAAGATGATCACATCTCCTGCTGAATGCCTGCTTTCACACACACGCACACACACACACACACACACACACACACACACACACACACACACAC
>CAIGQZ010033001.1:81516-96358 GCA_903798205.1 Danio tinwini
CACACACACACACACACACACACACACACACACACACACACACACACGAATGCCAAAAAGCACATAAACTCACAGAAACGCAGAAACTCACAGACTTACCTTGTGAAGTTGGTCTGGCTTTGTCCATGCACCCATCCTAACCCCAAAAACAGAAGTCCCAGATGGCAGACACACACAGCAGCCCACATCCTTCAGCTCACGGAGGCACAGAGAGCCAGCCTGACCCAACTGGGAAGCAGAAGCGGGACGAGTTCAGGGGGTGGAGACTGACAGGAGGAGCACTAAAAGAGGTGCACAAATCAGGGTAAAACTGAAGAGTTATGTGTCCCAGATGCCCCTGCTGTCAGATAAACAGTTCAAATTAAATAAAATAAAAACCCAACAAACCACAATCCATAACCACATCTTTTTTTTCAGATGTGTGCTCTCAGCATGTAGTATTTTTAGGGTGAATTATCAATGAAAAATATGATTCACTGTATTCGCTCATTTTTTTAACCCTTGTGCACTGTTCAAATTTTGTTATGTTCAGGATGAAAACATCCACTTAATTAAACTGCCTTAAAAATGCATCAGATTAATACTTTTCTCAATTTTTATTTTTGCATAAATCTGTTAATCAACCTCAATCTTTAACAAAACTACTAAATTGTTAAGAAAGTTACAGGATAACTCTTTAATTGCCAAATTCATAAATGATGTCACTGATTTGGTGGGAAAAAAACACACAAAATGACATATTTTCAATATAAAAAGTAATTGTGGACTGGATTGTTTTACCTTTTATCACAGTTTTAGACATGTGAACGATTAGTTACAACATTGGCATTGATGCATTGTTACATTTTCATTTTTTCTTCCTTATTTACTGTTGGTGGTTGTTTTTGCAAAATTGACTTTCATTATAACCACATTTGATGGTGCATAAACACGTACAGTCTTTGTTTTTGTTTACTCCATGTAGTTCTGAGAGATGAGATGCATATTTAGATTTTCTCAGGCACATCAAGGTAAGTGCGCAAAGGTCACTCTCACACACTCACAGACACACATACACACACTTTAATTTGCTTTTATACTCCATATAAAATCCAGAAACATTTTTTTTTGGACAGGCCTATCTAAAGGATTATTGGTGCCAACTGATGATCAACAGTAAAACTTACAAATTTTACCGTTTACCAACAGGAAAAACCACCAACAAAAAATGCATGACTGTATGGGGTCATGGTTTTGTAATTTAAAAATTGTGGTTATAATAGGAGTCAATGGGGCGAAATCATCATTTGATTTTTTTATTATTATTTATAGCTTTTTCTCAAAATATGTGTCAAAATAAGATTTGTCACCAGAAAACATTCTGCAAGCTGAAACAGAAAAAGTTATGACCATTTTAAAACAAAATCACCACAGAGTGGATGAAAATATCTTCAACAGTACATAAGGGTTAAAGTAAGTGGTAGCAAACAATTTATGTGGGCTGAATGTAAACAAACTAATGAAGTTGAACATTACTACATTTATTTTATTTGTTTAAATCCAGCCCATATAAAATGTTAACAACCACTTAACTTTAAAAAATTGAGTAAATACAATGAATCATTTTTTTCAGTGTGCTTTACAGCTTGTTAAACGCTCAAATATACATTATGCTAAAGATTGCAGATTTAGGTAAGGAATAATTGGCTGTTGGATTATAAGAAAATGATTCATACTCAAGGTGGTGGTGATGCGGCCACAATTCCACACTGTAAAAAGTGTAACACTGTATATATATTTTATATATAAAAATAAATAAATAAAAAAAACTTTTAATAACTTTTAAATTTTTTTATCAAAGCAATTACTTGACTGAATAAACCAGTTGCCTCAAAATTATTAATTCCAATTAATTTCATCATGTGAGTGAACAAGGCAACTGATTTACTTTAAAAAAAAAAAGATTTACTTTTACGATTGACTTTTTTTCATTTTTTTTTCATGAAAAGTAACTTTAAATATATTTGTCAGGGTTTTGTCCGTAAACAGTTTCTGTAAGTGAGGCTCATGTTATCCAAAGCCATTTTTTCTGTGATTTTGGGCTGTTGAAAACTGTACTTGTAAAAGTAATTTGAAATAAATTCAATAATACCCTCAAAAAATACTTGCTGCTTGCTCAAACTACTTGTTTAAAATGAGTTGAAACAACACAATTCTAAAGTTTTTTATCCTAATCTTATGTTCAATCCAAGTTACAAAAATGACTTAATCGCGTTGGGACAACATAAAGGAATTAAGTCAACTCATTATGTTTTGTACACATTTAATTGGACTAAACAAAAAAATTTTGTTGTCAAAAAAAAAAAACCTCAAGAATTGTGTTGTTTCGACTCATTTTAAACAACTTTTTTGAGTGTAATTAACCAATTGCCATGTGTTAAAAGATTATAAATGCACAATGCAGAGGCAACTTGCATTTAAAATCCATTAACACACAGCAAACAGTTGATTACCTTGCTTATTACATATTATTACAGTCATTTATTACAGTGTTGATTTGTCTAGTTATAGACAAATCAACACTATATTGGTCTTTAAAGCTCAAATTTTGATCTAATTGATACAAATGACAAGTTTTTTGGTTAGTTAGTTGGTCATGTTAGATCTGCCTGCTTTGAATCCTAAAAGAGTCCACATGAGAAACTGTGTGTGACACGTAGCTCATAATAACTTCTTCACAAATAATTTTGCACATATTGCTAAGTTTGATATCCATCACCTCCTTTACATAGAGGAATGCTTCTCAGTTGCAGATAGAGGCATCAGAAACTTCACTTTAAGGGATAGTTCACATAAAAATTAAAATTCTGCCATTATTTACTCATCCTTTATTTACTTTATAAACTTCTTATGAATTTATTTTGAAAAATGCTGAAAACCATTGACTTCCATAGTATTTGTTTTACGGAAGTAAATGGTTGCAGGTTTTAGCTTCAAAATATCCTCTTTTGTGTTCAACAGAAGAAAGACCCTCAGAAAGGTTTAGAATCACTTGAAGAACGGTAATTTGTTAGTAGATTTTCATTTTTGGGTGAGCTATCCCTTTAAGCTGCTTTTCCACTGTCATGCCGAACTATTCAAAGGACATTCATATACTGTTCCAGTTGTATTTGCACTGGCCTGACAGCGAGTTTCTCCATTGCTGGTTATGAGGAAGCGTGATAATATATATTTTTTTAGTTATTCAGTGCAAATATCAGAAAAAATGTGTACCAAAACACAAATAACTGATCATCATTGATTTCACTGTTTACATTACACTTGCATTACCAAAGCAATGACTGACACATTTGTATAACATTCCCAAGAGTTTCATTATCAGAGTTTTAAAGTGGAAAACGAAACCATTTCTGTGCTGACTAGACCAGATCGGCACATGATAAAAGGGTTAAGCTAACAGGACTGCTTGGCTCAATAATGGAAAAGTGGCTGTTGTTACTACTAATGTTAGAGTGAGCACATTTATTTAGAACTGTGATCAAAGCTGACTTGAACTACTTCTGCATTAAAGAGACAAGTTTAAGAGTTCAATCAATTATGAAAACACTGTCATTATTTACTCACTTGACTTATTCTAAACCAGTTTGAAGTTTTTTTTTTCTTGTTTTGTTTTGTTGAACACAAAAGTAGATATTTTAGATGAAATTTGGAAAGCTGGAACCCTTGACTTCCATAGTTTTTGTTTTCATATTATGAAGTCAATGATTACCGGTTTACAACATCAATATATTTCCTTTTGTGTTCAATAACACAAACAAAAAACTCAAAGGAACAAGTCAAATGTAAGTAAATGATAACAGAATTTTAATTTTTTTGGTAAACTCTCCGTTCAAGCAAGGAAGAACTGACACCTGACCATTAAACTATTAGAAAATAATGCACAGGTGTGCATTAATTTACTAATAATTTAAACAAACTGGAGTAGTTTATTGTGGTTATACTATGGTAACCACACCTTAAGACATTGTTTAGATGTTGTATTTTAAGACATTGATCTGTTTTTTGATCTCAGAGAGCTTAGATTTACTCATCCCATCCAAACCCTTTTTGCTTTTTTAATTGATTTCTGACAGTTGCAGGCTGTGAAATAACTGAAATCATTGTCGTGGTCCAGACCTCACTGGAACTATAAACTCACTGGCCACTTTATTAGGTACACTTAACTAGTACTAGGTTGGACCCCCCCTTTTGCACTCAGAACTGCCATAATCCTTTATGGTATAGATTCAACAAGATACTGGAAATGTTCTTTAGAGATTTTGATCTATATTGACATGATAGCATCACACACTTGCTGCAGATTTGTTGGCTGCTCATCCATGATGTGAATCACCCTTTCCACCACATCCCAAAGGTGCTCTATTGGATTGAGCTCTGGTGACTGTGGAGGTAATATGAGTACAGTGAACTAAATGTCATGTTCAAGAAACCAGTCTGAGATTATTCACACTTTATGATATGGCGCGTTATCTTGCTGGAAGTAGCCATCAGAAGATGAGTTCACTGTGGTCATAAAGGGAAGGACATGGTCAGCAACAATAGTCAGGTAGGCTGTGGCATTGACACAGTGCTCAATTGCTACTAATAGGCCCAAAGTGTGCCAAGAAAATATCCCCCACACCATTACACCACCACCACCAGCCTGAACCATTGATACAAGTCAGGATGGATCCATGCTTTCATGTTGTTGATGCCAAATTCTGACCCTACCATCTGAATGTCGCAGCAGAAATCGAGACTCATCAGACCAGACAACATTTTCCCAATCTTCTATTGTCCAATTTTGATGAGCCTGTGCGAATTGTAGCCTCAGATTTCTGTTAGCTGACAGGAGTGGCACCCAGTGTGGCCTTCTACTGCTGTAGCCCATCCACCTCAAGGTTGGACGTGTTGTGTGTTCAGAGATGCTCTTCTGCATACCTCGGTTGTAACTAGTGGTTATTTTAGTTACTGTTGCCTTTCTATCAGCTAGAACCAGTCTGACCATTCTCCTCAGACCTCTGGCATCAACAAGGCATTTGCGCCCACAGAACTGCCGCCCACTGGGTATTTCCTCTTTTTCAGACCATTCTCTGTAAACCCTAGAGATTGTTGTGTGTGAGAATCCCAGTAGATCAGCAGTTTCTTAAATACTCAGACCAGCCAGTCTGGCACCAACAACCATGCCATGCCATGTTCAAAGTCACTAAAATCCCCTTTCTTCCCCATTCTGATGCTCGATTTGAACTGCAGCAGATCATCTTGACTATGTCTACATGACTAAATGCATTGAGCTGCTGCCATGTGATTGGCTGATTAGAAATTTGTTAACGAGCAGTTGGACAGGTGTACCTAATAAAGTAGCTAGTGACTGTACTTTAGCTGTTTGCCTTCAGCCAATCAGAATCAACCAGTCACTATCCCCACAATGTAATCTCATTATTGCACATCTTTGAGCCAATCAGAATCAAGAATTTCAAGAAACTTTTTAAGACACTATTATGAATTGAGTTGATAGGTTGCAGTTGTACAGCAAATGATACTTGATATAGCAGAAAAGAAAGAGGAATCTTATAGATGGACACAAGTAAATTTCAATCAAGGTAAAATTATTTAAGACGTAAAACACATTACTTAGGTGAATGTTTTAGGACCCAGTGGAAACCCTGATGTTGCTTATATTATAGTTTCTTCTCTCTCCCCAAAAAGTCTATGCTTAAACTGTGGTACAGTGAAAGAATGCAAGTCAAGCCACACTTACCAGGGCCCTGGCACAATCTAACATATTATTAAATCCCTTTAATATAAATGTCCCGTTCATAACTCTCATTTAGCTGAGCACAAGAATAATCATCTTTTCTGTGCGTCCTTCACACCAATTTATGCGTGTTTGTAATTTGTGTGCGCGTGTGGGCTTTTGTTTGCGACTGGAAAAACCTCTGTATGTGTTTTTATAGCTCAGTGAACATTCTTGTCTAGTAAAAGCCTGTGGTTTGGTATGAAAAAGGCTCATTTTAATTTCCTCTTCCCCGTCCAAAGCATACAGCATGCTTTTCAATCATATATATGCGATGTGTGTTCTTAGAATACCCTGTTTTAACCACAATGGAACATGAATTGACACAAACCACAACAGTATGAATCATATTCTTTTTTATTCTTTTCATATACAAAGAAATACACAAAATACTTACAAACTGTTCCAAGACAACTTGAAGTCAAGGAGCACATGACTGAAGCTGACACAGGAAAAAGTCAAACGAGAGGAAAGTGCATCCGACTTAATTTACATGTATCGCTTAAAAGCACAGTTCACCCCCCAAAAAATTATGCATCTTTTTTTCTGCAATCTTTTTTGTGTGAATTGTTCCTTTAAACCCGGTTCACTTTGATGGTACATTTTTCACACCGTATACCATTTAAATCCTCCATTCTTTCAACCTCTTTCCATCTTTGCTACTCTACAAGACGCCTTGAGCTACAAATACTCATTGAAAAGTTGAAGTTTTGGTGGTGTAAATGTGATCTAGAGGTGAAAGTGAACTGTAACAGGAGCCGCAATGCATTTCATCCAAGTTTAAACAACTCAGCACCAAAAAATGTATAAAAAAATATACAGAAAGACAAAAATAAAACAAAAGGATGTGAAATTTGGTCATAAAATCCTTTTTATAACTGTAAAAAAATTACATTTCCATCACTTTTTGGGAAATGTCAAAAAGCACAAGGCGAGGAACAGTTAGACTGTCCTCAAAGGCAGTGAATCTGTCCTGCTGTTTAGGGACACCTTTCACAACACTTAAATCAGCTCCACGTTACAGAGTATGAAGGTCCCTTCACATCAAGGGTGATACCTATATCGATAAATTCATTAAAGCTTGGTTTATTAGAAGTTATTGTTTGTTGTTTAATAATAAAGAATAATTTTTATTTTATCATTATCAAGTGCTTATCTCTCAAAGGTGTTATACATAAGAATTTGTATTGTTTTTTTTTTTTTTGGAACAGCTATGGAAAAGCTCATAGGTAGATTTAGGTGTCAAGAAAATGGGACATTTGGCCTGGAAACATCTAAAGAATGTGACATTCTATAACACATGAAGCAAATGCTCGGAATGTTCAGCATAATGCTATTCTGCACAGTAATGTCAATAAGTCATTGAAAGAATGGTATTCAATTAACATGATCTATATGTTCTATCTGCTTATTAAGTCGTGACGTATCTGTGACATGTGGAATACTGTTTCTGGGTCCAAGCCACTATTCATTTGAATTGAGATAATATTCGTTTATGGCCTATTTAATCCCATCACACATTAAAGTGAATTTTATATAAAATCATGGTGTACTAAACAGTTTTAAGACTTGCTTCATTACAAATACAAAAATTGTTACCATTTATTAAAAATGTATCACTTTCTGGCCATCAGATATTACGCATGTATGTATGTATGTATATATATGTAGCGATCGTGATTTTCGAAAGTATTAAACCATTTTGTAAACGTTTATCATTACCATTTGATAGAGCACTTATAGTTTGATAGAGCGCTTGGACCCGGAAGACGATTCGCATGAAGTCACACTTAACAAGTGGATAGTCTCAAATATACTTCATCTGTTCACATTAAATGCAAAGCTGGTGCAAACATATCCATATTGCTATGATCATGTTCTTTAATGACACAGCTTTCATTCGTGTTATGCATTTGTTTTGTTATTGAGTGTAAACATATTTTTTTATTTTACATGCACAAGGCTTTGTTCCCTTAATGACCACTGGTGTCGCCAGTAACAGGTTTCTAAATTTGCCGACTTTCAATCGTCTTTAATTGTTGAAATAAACAAAACTATGTAGAATATAACTTCAATATTGTTTGTTTGGTTATTATTATTATAGTTTCGATGTAGAATATCATATTCTCCAAGACTTTGAATGATTCATAAAACCTTATAGTTATCGTCATAGCTGTCGCTCTAGCTGTGAAGTCTCCTTTTCCCATTACACAACATTTGAAACAGTTCAGGATGCCACAAAATGGGTTTCTGCAGGTCTCTAGAGATGGAACTGAACAGGTGGCGTCTTGAAGGTCAAATCCAGAGTGGGCTAAAGCGAAGTATTCCATATTTCCTGCTCAAATTGAGCTTGCTAAATCACAACCTCTTTGTGGTAGCCAAAAATTGTGCACTTCTGCTTTACATTCATCTTCTGTCAGCCTTCCTGGCTAATTAGCGTTTGTGTATAAAAATAAATACAACAGGACAAACGAGCACACAAATGATGTCACCGGCATTGCACTAGCTTGTTTGTGTCTTTAGTGTGTCATCTGTGTATGTGAGGCACCCATTTCTTCCTCGATCTGCGAGGTCATTTCCTGTTCTTCCGTCAGCATTTCTTGGTCATTGATTTGTGCTGTCGTAACAGTCCTATTGTTCTCTTTGCATGTCTCATTTTGTCCGTCAGTTTTGCTTTTCTCCATAACTGTATCTGCAGGGGTTTGCTTCTCTTCCGCCACCTCTAAAACACTGCAGAACTCCATCTCGTGGATCTCCACGTCGAAAGGTGTTGCAGAGGGGACTGAAGGAGAAGATCTACAGCCCGCACATGCCTGAAAGACACACAAAGCAATATAAATATAAACCTCTCTATAAATGAGTGTTATGATTTTGGGAGTTACTGTCTGAGAGACTTGAACTCACTGAAATGTTGATGGCACGAGGAAGGCGTCCAGTGCGGATCCATGGGTGAACCTGACTCAACTCGCTCTTCTGTTCTTCAGTGAAGCGAGGCTGATGTTTCTGCATGGCTCTCAGCGCAGCTCGGTCCTCTTTCAACACTGAATCTCTGTCCCTGTTGGAAAAAACACATTTACTTGGTCAATTATTGGCTATTTAAGGTTATTGCACATTGAATCCGAAATTTTCGAACGTAAAAAAATTGATTCAACCTCACGTTGTGTCAATTGTATTGACACAGTGCCTCTGAAACTTACGTTTGTCATAAAAAATTTTAAACAAGCTTGATTTTTTTCCATTTTTCGCATCCAAAAAAGAGCTTTGAGATCTGTTTTGACAGTTCAGAGCCACCGTACAAGCAAAAAGCTAAATAGAGAATGCGGTCATTTGAGCTACAGATAACAAACACAGAGCATAAAATAAAGACATAATGTGGCGGATGGTCGAGAACCCCTATATGCTGGATTCAGAGACTGGCACACCACTCCGCTGCTGCTGTTTGGTGTGTGTCCATACATTTGATGTACTGCCTATAGACATTATAGAAAGTATGGTCCGCTTTCAGTCTGTTGTTAGACACGTCGACGCGGCCACTATCAATTATAATGTCTGTAAGTACTGCCAGTCTCTGTTCAGGAATTGTTTACGTATGTGACTGTGTGAAGTATCACAAGCAGTGTATCAAAACTCTACTGGTTTCCTGAAATAAACTTTGCATTTGGGGATAATGAGCTGAACTCTCCTTCCTCTATGTAGTATTGGATGAACAAAATTAGTAGCATATTCCTCTTTCTTTTTCTACTTTGAAAATATCGCTAATTGACTGCAAAATGTTTTGTGTTTTTTCCTAATGGATTGATTAATATGCATCAAACTCTGTGCAAGGCTTGTTTACGTGATGCATTTTTCGCATATGAATATGAAAAAAAAACGCATGCTAAAACTTCAGTGTAGAAAGACCTTTACAGTGGGTCTTTAGTAAGGGGTCATTTTTGAGTGTTAGCATGAGACAGCCTTAAACTATTTTATGTGTGACATTTTGTGTACAAAGGTAAGGTTACAAAAAAACAAACAAACAAACAAACAAACCAAATAAAGATATAGAATTTGCAAGGGATGTCATTTAGTGATTTACTACATATCATAAATGAAAAAAAATATGTTATAAATAAACAAAGGTTATGTAAAACAATAAATAAAAGCTAAATTCAAAATAAATTGAAGTATCGAACAATTTACAAAACAATAAAGGAGAAAAAGATAATGCAGAATTTGCAATGTCATTTGTCCTACATCTCTAACAATAATAATAATAATAATAATAAAATTAAAAAATTAAATGAAGCAAATTAAACTTGAAACTGAATTGGAAAAGCTTGTAATTTACCATATATCTGAAAACAACAATAAAACGAAAAAATAAAAATAAAGCAAAGCATAAAAACTCTCTCACACACAATTAGGGCTGTGTGATTAATCAAAATCAAATCACAATTGCGATTTAAAATGTTGCGATTAGCTAAAATCGCAAGAGGCAGTGATATGAAATATATATATGTATTATTTAATTTTCTCAAATGAGTGACTGCCGTCTGTGTGTGACAGTCTTTACTAGCCAATTGAGTGAGCACACTTTCATTCTGCCCAATCAGAACTTTTCAATCTGCCTCTTATCAGCCATGTTAGTTAGCGGAGTGTTCTGTATTTTTATAATTATTATATTTTAGTTTGTATTATAAGCTACATTATCTCCCAAATTTGAGTTGAACTTGTTTACAGAAAGCTAAGGTCATTTTATGTGCTCTAGAGAAAAATGAACATTTTACATTTCTGAATATTTAAAAACAAATTAGTAAAAAGTAAGTTAATATCTTTTCAGTTTCTTTTTTTAACCAACACTCACTACATTTTAGCAGTCAGAAGCTACAATACAGTTAGTGAGCTAAATCTTGATTACAAATTTAAATTGCAAATCAAAATCACAATCGCACTACCTGTCAAAAAAAATTGCTATTAGATATTTTCTCCAAATCACACAGCCCTACAAGCAACAATAAAAAATCTAATGAAAAAATGTTTGAAATGTCGAGATTATCATCCCTATGTTGTAGTGGAAAGTGTAAATGTGCTGATATTCACCGTATAGGCAGCTGGTAGGTCATCATAGTTTTTTCATCTGTGTTGGCCATGAGGAGCCAGATGGGGTCTTGCAGGACACATTTGATAAACTGCGCCTCTCCGTCGCCCTCTGCTGTCTGCTTGCGAGAATGACTGTTCTCTGATGAGTCTACGCTGCCAAAGTATTTGCTGGTATTGCTGCTCTGACTGCTTCCTGTTCAAGTAAAAGAGAGGAAATTAACTGAATTAACACTTCTTAACAAGTGCTGAAAGACATCCGCTTCCTTCATACCAATGATTCCAGAGATCAACCTTACTGGAAAGTTTAATTCCAATATTAATATAATATTATATTTTATAATCAAATAATATTATCTAAAGCAACTGGAGCTGAACTTTGCAAGACGGTTGATCTCCAGGAACAACATATATATATTTTATACACAACTACTGTTTCTGTTATCATTAAAGCACTCACTAGTTCCACTTCCAGACGAGCTGCAGCCATTGGAGCCGGATCCAGAGGAGCCCGAGCCTGAGCCTGAGGACCCTGTGCCTGAAGAACCTGAGCCTGAGGCAGCCGAGCCAGTGCCTGAGCGGGAGTCCTCCTGTAACAGCAGGTCCAGCAGATCACTGGAGGTAGACATGGCGTCTTGATTGGACTCATTCGTTTCACCCTGCAAAAGACAAAGCAAGCACAGACCATGATTAAATTATACGATTAAACACACACACACACAAAGTTTTGATTCTAGTTCAAACTACTCATTTAACTGCCCCACCAAGAAACAAAGTTGGATTGCATTGCATTAACATACTCAAAGCTTTTCCTTTCAACACATCCCATCATTTCTAAAATATCAACCTCTGCCAAATGGTATGGTAAAAGTACCAGAATTGATACATATATACTATGAAAAATCTGAAAATATGAAGTGTAAGACCAATTTATTTAAAACATAATCAAAATAAAACATTTCTGAATACTAAATCAGAATTTCAGAACTTTAATCAGAACTTAATTTTTTTAATATGCCATAAAATATTTTAGATTTTTATTTATCACGTTTTCTTGTTTTCCTTCTACAATAAAATCAAAATTAAGTGTAGTAGTGCAACAGGATTGTTTGATTTTTTGCAATGCTGTGTGTGAAAACCATTATTTTAAAAAGTCACTTTAAACAACTTTTGGTTGACCATCTGGTAGAGCAGGCAGTTAAAGGGTTAAAATGAGCTTAAACTTTTTTGGGACAACATAATTGTTTTATATTCAATCCATAAGTTATAAGCGAACTTAATTTTGTTGGAACAACCTGCATTTTCTTTACAGTGAACAACATCAAAGATAGCTGTTTGGGGAACAAGCTATTATAGAACAATAAGAAATGGCGTCACAAATTGTAGGGGGTTTAACCTAAAGGTTTTGACCAAGAGCAAAAAAAGCTAAATGTAGTTAAAATACATCTTTCATTCCAGAAATACATTTTATTATGTGTGTCAACCTTGTGCAATATTTATAGTCTGAGATATTGTATCTGTGCCCATATTGCTAACATATTTTTATCGTTTTCAACAAAATAAGAATCAAAAAGTTCAGCCGATGAAATCTAGATTTTTTCAGTTTGATCCACTCAGAATTTTGCAGCTTTCCATAACGGTATTGGCTGGTGAACCAGCTGATCAAGCTCTTTCTAGGTATACTAGAGACCTCTAGGGAGGTTTGTTGAAGAAAGTTGGAGCTAAACTATGCAGGACACCAGCTGTCCAGGACTGAGTTTGGGCACCCCTGCTCTAGAAGAATTTAATATTGAAGACAGACAGACTATTCACTTTATTCTTTGCGTACGAGCAGGCGCAGCCATTTTTAATAGTTTTGGCTCGAGACTTCCGGTCCCATTCACTTTATTCATTTTTAGATGTTAAAAAACAGCTCATTATGCTGCTTGATGTTGCAAACTGATATTTTCTTATTATATTATTCTACTTTGTCTGTATAATCATGCAAACACTTGTTTGTAGAGAGAGTAGTTCAACCGTTTTCTGCTGTTTATTATTCTTAGTCATTTCTCCCATAGGAAACTGAATCGGAAGTTCAAAAATAAATCACAACAACAAGCTCACTTCCGCATTGAAGAATAAGGTCATTAAAAAATGCATATTATTATTTGCATATTATTTTTGAGATCAAATCAATATAAGGTTTTAAATCTGTAAATTGGTCATCAGCATCCAAATATAAAGTTATTGGTTATCGCTTTTTGGTGAAGTTTATCGTGAATTGAAACAGTGTCAGTTCAGTTTTCAGTGTTTAAGTTCAGTTTAGTTTAGCTCAGTTCAGTGTGGTTTAATAATCACTACTGAGAGTCCAAACACTGAGGAGCAATTCCATCGATGCACAGCTCTACAGATCCCGAACCATGCAAGCCAGTGGCGACAGCGGCAAGGAAAAAACTTCACCAATTGGCGAAAGTGAAGAATTTAAAAAACCTCGAGAGAAACCAGGCTCAGTTGGGCATGACCATTTCTCCTATGAACTGTCAACTTATCCAGCACATGTTTTACGCAGCAGATGCCCTTCCAGCCACAACCCAACACTAGGAAACACATACACTATGGCCAATTAGCTTATTCAATTCATATAGTGCATGTCTTTGGACTGTGGGGGAAACGGAGGCATCCGGAAGAAACCAACATGAACACGGGGAGAACATGCAAATTCCACACAGAAATGCCAACTGGTTCAGCTGGGGCTCGAACCAGCGACCTTCTTGCTGTGAGGCAATAGTGCTACCCACTGCGCCAACCTACTGGTCATATTTCACTACCTAAATCAAACTGTTACATTTTTCTTTACTACTTACATTTTCGTTCGTTTTTGAATCCACCGCTGACCCTCTTTGGTTAGAGGAAGCCTGTCCTCCTGCTCCACCTCCTTGTCCCACCATAGGAGATGTAGTCTGCTGTCCTGACGCCACCTCAAACCGATTGCTTGGTGACTCCTCCAGCTGCAGCAGATTTAAGGGCGATGAGCATCTGGACTGAAAGAGGGGAGACTCTGCTCCTTCTCTCTCTGCACCATTTTCTCTTTGGCTATAGGAGTGAGGTGTGCTGGAGCGAGAGTGAGCACGTGGGATTGGGGTTGGGATCTGACAGGGAGCAGGAGAGCCTGTGTTGGCAGCGGTGAAGGGGAAAGCTGAGTTTGGGCTGTAAAAGGGCTGAGCCATGCCTATGCTTGGCTGTGGGAACATGTAGTTGGGTAATACCAATGCCATCATTGGGGGGACCATTGGAGGCGCCATTTGTGAGTTCTGAAGGGGGAAGCGGAGGCCAGACTGAATGCTGGGGTCTGAGACTGGATGGGAGATTGGTGGATAGACTGGATATAAAGGAAGGACGGTGGGTGGGTATGGGACAGTGGGAACGCTGGCTTGTGACCCTGATGTGGGCCAGGACGAGGAACTGGCTGTAGGACCCATGGGTATGGAGGGGTTAGAGGGTCTGCCCAGAGCAGGAACTCCAGGGAGGAGGCCTCTTATTGGTCCGGCTGGACTACGAGAACCTGTTTGCTCTGAAGATTCCTGATGCTTTAGTCTTTTGCCTCCTCTGCCACGTCTTCGTCCACTACTGCCTGCTGCTGGGTAATCACGAGAGCAGCGCACACCTAAAGTCAAAAAAAGAAGAGAGGGATATTGTATATCCAGTCCGTTCTTATAGCAAAACAAAAGATGACAGGTTCATCAAGACTAAGGAAGTCTACAGATCTAGACTTCAGATCAGGTCTATCCATCCATCAATCCATCTAACTAACTATCCATCTAACCATCCATCTATATCTATATCTATCTATCTATCTATCTATCTATCTATCTATCTATCTATATATATATATATATATATATATATATATATATATATATATATATATATTTCATAACCTCTGTTATTACATATCTACTCGCCACATAAGTA
>CAIGQZ010033001.1:96458-109563 GCA_903798205.1 Danio tinwini
ATTTCATAACCTCTGTTATTACATATCTACTCGCCACATAAGTAATTAATTACACACAAAAATCTCCTCACCTCTTGATAAGGGTGCATTTGGTCGTCTGCGGACAGCTGAAGTTGGGTCAAAAACTCTGAGTTTGCTCAGGTCTCCAAATCGGCACAAGAAGTTCTGCTCCTCTTGTTGTGTGTGAGCTGACAGAACTTCTTTCGTGAGACCCAACCTTTCTCCTCCTGCAGAAGTCCCTGGTCCTCCTCTTCTCCCAGCATCCCTATCAGGAGCAGGGCTAAAGGGCAGAGAGGGTGTGGCTGCAGAAGGGGCTTGAGGTTGAGTGACAGGTAGAGCAGCATTTGGTGTAGGAGGAGCTTCCTCCATTACGATATCTGTAGAAGTGAGGAAAAAGAAGTGAAATTAAGCACAACAAATATTAAAACACTTCACTGTTAAGCAGTTTCATGGGTTGTTTGCGTTTCTCCCTTATTATTTTCACATTGCAAAGTTTCCTACCTGACTCAGGAGGTTTCTTGTCCCCAACGTGGACAATAGTGCTGCTAAAACTGCACTGGGATGTGACAGAGGCGACACTCTCAGCTTTATTGTGCAGGGCCAGCGGAGGTAACAAAGCGCTATCGTCTACCAGAGACACAGATGGACCTGAGGGTTAAAGCATATGTTAGCACAGTCCAACAATTATTCAAAAAAAAGACTTATTAAAAGTTTTTGAAAGAAGTATCTTATAAACAATTAATATCTTAATAATAGGCAGGTAATAAGCCGAAAGTAAATGTTGTGAGTTAATACTTAAACTAAAGTATTACCAAATTTTGTTCTTGTGACGGGACAGTTACATTTTCAGCAATTCTACTCAATTCCTCAGTGTCACATGAGTAACTAAAGTTACATTTCATAAAGTAATGAATCCATAAAGTATTTTTTTATCTTTGTTGAAAATAGTTGATTAAAATTTATGTGGAAACTGAGAACAAAGCTAAAAAAAAGAACAGGATAGTAACTCAAGGGGTATTTTTACGTAAAGTAAAATAGGTGGCTGGAAATGTAAATGAATTCATAAAAATGTACTTTAAATCCAATTTTCAAACAATACCATTAAAATATTTTATAAAAATAGTGCATGTGCATTCCCCTTCAGTCTATGGACGCACAAATACTTGAAGGAAAAAAATTAACTACTACAGTAACAAATTTCTTAATATGTGTACTTTACTATTTGTCTGTACTAGTTTGGGAGAGCTTACAAAATACACAAATCACTAAAAGAACTAAAGGAATTATTAGTGCATTTATAAATACTACTGTTCCCATTTATCCTGTCATCATTTATGCAAACATTTAAATTATTAGAACAAAAACTCCATGCTGTACACTGCACACAACAGCCTGTAACAAGCACTAAAATGCATACATATAGCACTGGGATGTATTTGTTTATGACTGTAACATCTACCTTTAGCATTGCCTGGAGCTTCCTGCTGTTTGTCATCATCTGACGTGGAAGATGCGGTGCAGGAGGAGGAGCCACACTTCCTCTTGACCGTGTTTGGGACGTTACAGCTCTCCAGATACCTGATGAACCAAAATAAAATAAATAAATTAAATTCTGGAACTGGAATACTAATCACAAGTATTTCACACAGCCTATATCACAAAAGGTGCTTTCCTAGATGACAACATGATTCATCACATATTGATTAACAATCAGTGTTAAATAAAGTGGTTTAACCCAACAGGTTTGGAACAATTGAAGGTCGAGTAAATGATGACAACATTTTCAGTTTTCAGTGAACTGTCCCTTTCAATTCTGTAACACAAACCTTATGATGCTGTCCAAACAGTTGATCTGCTGGTACGAGTATGTGGTCGGCGGCTCTTTTTGCACAATTAGTGATGGTGCGGAACTCTTTGAAGGTGGAGCAGCACTGGGAACCAGACTTCTACACACTTCTGCTGCTTCGCCTGCTTGCAGAGCACCTGTAGATCAGACACAGTGAACACAGTGAGACTTATAGCCTTCAAAAAGAAGAAACAAAACTCAGGAGCTTTATTCTCACAGAATAAATGTTGTGTGTTAGCATACCTGCAGTGGAATGTTTTTTAGGAGGAGGTCGGTTGCGGGAATCAATGAAGACTTGCTGTCCGCTAGTCTTGACCATGTGAACATCTTTGCAGATTTGCTGGAAGGTCATCTGTTTAAAATGAAGATCATTTCATTTGAACCTTTTTATATAACTCTGGGTTGCTTTTAATTTCTATGTACAGTGCTAATAAATAAACTCTAAACTGCATACCGTTCAAGGTCAGGACACACAGAAATAAATAAATACATACATGCTTCTACAGTGACTCATAATATAATTCCAGATGAGGAGTTATGTGCAACATCTTTAATTTATTCTCTGAGGTAAGGCAAGATTTCCACTTAAGTATCATACTTGGACTGAAAATGTGCTGCATGCATTATAAAGTTTGAAGCATAAGAATCAGTACTCTGTATCGGCCGATCACCATCACAAGGAATCGGTACTCTGTTTTGGATGCAAAAATTCTGATCTGAGCATCCCTAGTTCCAACCCTAATAAATACACCTTATCAAACTAATTGAGTCCTTCAGGCTTGTTTGAAACCTACAGGTAAGCGTGTTGGAGTTGGGTTGGAACTAAACTGTGCAGGGCTGTGGCCCTCTAGAAACTATGTTTGACACCCCTGCACTAGAATATAGAAATATCTTTTATCATGCCTTCTGATCACACTGCAAAAATTCTTCCTCACTTTTTTGTGGAATGATAAATTAGGACTTTAAGACCTTTTTAAGACCCACAAAAAACCTTCTATGGAGCATTTCCCCGTTTCACTTATAATAAATCAGTTAAGGCTTTGCTTACAATAAATACTTTACAGTGAATGCTTTTATTTTTATCCATTTTTTTTCTTTTTTTTCAGTCCTGAATTCTGTGGATGAGAGAAACTACATACAATACTTGTTTAGAATGTATATAAAGGTGACAATTACTAAATGCAAGATATCAGTTTTGTTTTGTTTTGAATCGGTGTTCTCCCTCAACAACAAAATTTTGATCAGGTGAAAATAATCTGCTGTGACTTCCAGAAAATCTTAGTTTTAGGGCACATACAGCCTAAAATGACAGGCTTCATAACCTTTTTATATAAAATAACAGCATAATGTTTTGGTTTTTTTTTTACTTACAGGTTTGTGTAGCTGTGAGGGGTCTTCCAGCCCAGGCCCGCTACTGTCTGATGAAGAGGCTGCGCTGGGCTGATGCTCATGGGAGCCATTACTGGCCAGACTGCCATAGCCCTGAGAGCTACCACAATGGACGGGCTGAACCAGGAGCCTGTGGATCTGTTCACTGAGCTGAACGATGTCTGGAGTCAGGGCTCGCTCTTCCAGACCCCGCGGCGGCGTGAACACATCCTCGTTCAGTGGAGAGCTGCATGGAAAGAGTTAAATGTGTAAATACACACTACAGTACCTCTCAGTGGAGGGGATTTGGAATGGTTTGAGTCAATCAATTGGCCAAAAGGCTGTAGTTTGTCAGGATAAAAACGTCTTATTGTCTTGAAATAAAAAAAATACTGATAGGACATGGAAAGTTTGGGGTCAATATGTTTTAGTTTTCGAAAGAAATCAGAATAATGCAATTAACTGATACAATGCATTAAAGTTTCTAAAAACAGTAGTAAACAGCACAAATATTTTATTTACAGTTCAAATAATAGTTTACTGGTTTACTGATCGCCAAAATCAGAATATTAAAATAAAAAATGATGTAATGGTGCTTACAAATTAGTTTTACATTACGGGAAAATATTTAATTGTCAAATACAATAAAACAAAGTAAAACAGAAAAAAAAATAAAATAAATAAATTGTAATATTTCATTTTATCATTTATTTTAAAGCATAAAAAAGTACTACAGTTTTTTAATTCAATCTTATTAGTCACTTGATTTTGATGGTCCGTTTGTTGAATTTAAGTTACATTTACCTACATGACAACTAATTCTCATTTTTTATAGTCAGTTAAATGTCTGTTGAAGGAGCAGCATCAACCGATAATTAACACAGTCTACTAATACTCAAATGGACCATCAAAATAAAGTGTTACTATCTTATTTTAACAAAAAATTTAATAAAAATAATAATAATAATAATAATAATAATAATACAAATGCATAATAAAAAAATAATAACTTCTCACCAACACTAAAAATGTAAGACCAGTGAATGAGTATGATTTGAATTCTTACGTTCTGACTTTATGGCGTCCAACAATGAAGGCCACTTTCCTGCTCCAGGGGTTGATGAAGGAGGACCAAGAGGTGTCTATAGTCATATACTCTCCATTTCGCGCACACATCCGCAGAGGAGAGTGCTCGAATGGCTGTCCAGCATACTGAAGAACTGAAGAAATGAGAAAAAAATTTTAATGTTAAATTAGATTACAAACTGCGCTAAAATTATTAAAAAAAAGGAACCAAAGAGAGATGAACTCACTCTTTTTATGGATGGCCACCATGATGTGTCTGTCATCTGGATGAATGCACAGCAGGACCGGCGTTCCCACCAGGTCCTGAGGCAGGTATCCTAACAGAGGCACTGCCCGCTCATCCACCTCCTGGAAGAGGCAGCTGGGGGTGTGACTGGTGGTAAATATCCTCTTATCTGGAGGAATGCGAGGAGCTGAGAAAGAGCAAAACACACAATAAACATTAAAAAGGCAAGTATTAAATGAAACAAATCATTTATAATGTTATACTGCTTCAATTATCCCCCAAGCAATCCACATTATTTTAATTTGACTTCATTTTATTGTCTTTTTCCGTGTTATATACTTCTTTCATTAAGTATAATGTTTTTGTGCTCTTTTATTATCTGAATCAAATATATGGGTCACAATTTACAATAAGGTTTCATTAGTTCATGTATTTTCCAACATAAACTAATAACGAACAATACTTTAAAGCATTTATTTATTAATCAGTTTAACATATACTAATGCATTATTAAAATCCAAATTCATGCTAATTAATATTAGTTAATACACAGTGACTTTAGGTTAACTAACAATGAACGACTTTATTTTCATTAGCGTTAGCAAAGATTAATAATTACTGTAATTAATATATTGTTTCCCATTTATGTTAGTAAATACATTAACTGATACAACCTTATTGTAAAGTGTTACCAATAGAAGTCTATGTACGCTAGAATTTGAAGGACTAAACTGTAAAAATAGTATAGTTATAAAGTTATGAAGTTATAAAGAAGAAATATTATATACCTTCATATCCTGAGTGTACTCTTTCAGCGATGAGCAGACAGCAGGGCTGAGGGAAAGCCATGTCGGAGTCTCTGAGGGTTAGCAGGTACGGGGTCAGTCTGAAAGGGTAGTACCTTACATCACTGCTAGACGAGACGTCTCCACTGATGCGACAAAACATGGACTTCTCTTGGGTGCACTCCATTGGGGGAGAAACTACAGCCAAACAAACAAACAAAAACACAAATTTAGATTGTATTTGTATAGGGTGGACCTGGTTGATTTTGGTGGTCCTGGTGGATCAAGAGTGGCTCTACAATGACATCAGAAATATATATCAGCACTTAAAACATAAACAGCTACACGTAAAAATATATTTTTATTTTTTTAAGAACACCTAACTTATCAAGTTTATTATATTACAGAATACATATAGTGTAGGGGTTATAGTGGTTACTGACTATAAATATGTAGTATATATTGCACAATATATCATTTCAGCATCAATATTGCAATGTGCGAATCTGCAATAGTCACATCGCAGAATCTGCAATGTCAAGTTGGGATTATAATTACCCAAAAACCACAGTGCATTTGATTTTATTGCAAAGTTTAACCCTAATATAATAGTGTGAAATATTTTTGTGTGTGTGTTAAGGGCTATAACTAAGTTTAAGTAAATTTAAACCATTTGGGCACAAGAAATTTTAAAGTTTGTCACTTTACCAAAGAATTATTGTGTTTATTTATACAACGAAGACTCCATGCAGTGTTATTTTACCATTT
This sequence comes from Danio tinwini, assembly GCA_903798205.1. Lineage (NCBI taxonomy): Eukaryota > Metazoa > Chordata > Actinopteri > Cypriniformes > Danionidae > Danio > Danio tinwini. The sequence continues at coordinate 102,538 of CAIGQZ010033001.1, forward strand.
ATTTATTGAATTTCTGTACCTTAGTACTGTTAAACTCCACCAAAAACCATAAAGTGCTGTTTATTTAGTTTTTTTCATTGTTCTGTTGCTTTCATTCCTACTTTAATTTGCTAATTTTTTAATATATTTTTTGGATAATTTTCTATATTTTATGCACACTCATTTACCAAATCCTAGTCAAAGATGATGAGTAATTTCCAAATAGAATTACTAAGGTTATATTGTGAATTATATTATATTCATACCGAAATATAAGTTGCAGAAAAACTAAATATTTCAATGGCAGCTTTTTCCAGTATCTTGCAGCCCTGCTGTATAGGGTGAATTTTGTGGTAATGATAATAAAGTAGTATTTGCGTGTGAGTATAGTGTGTGAAAATATATTTTTGAGAGATTTCTAAGGAATTTCTGGTGAAACTGGTGGAACCGAAATCTCAAAGAGAAAAGAAAGCTTTGGCTGATGTTTGGAATGAGCAAACGCTAGTCAAACAGCCCAAAACACAACTAAAACACAAACATACCAGAGCCGATGCAGGAGGCCCACGCTGGCAGTTTGCAGGGTGCCGTGTTGCTGTAGAAGGTGCTCACGTCTTGGGGCGCAAGCAGCTCCGAAAACAACACCCCGTGCAGCTTCTCTGGCTTACTGCGCAGAAGAGATGAGCCCTGCGGTGAGATGTACACAACCTTCCCTGACAGAAACGACACCGCCATGGAGAATGTGTCCTGTACAGAAGAAACACAGACTCTTTTGTAACTTACAAATATGGTACATTCTACATTTAGTCCTGATTCTGTATTTCTCATTAGTCTCAACATTATTATTATTATATCCTTATAATGATCTCTGTCACTGTCGCCTACAGCAAGGTTGCTGGTTTGAGCCTCGACTGGGTCAGTCAGCATTTCTGTTGTTTTCTAATGTTTTCCCCATGTTGCCGTGGGTTTCCTCCGGGTGCTCCGGTCCACAAGTCCAAAGACATGCGCTATAGGTGAATTGGGTAAGCTAAATTGTTTGTGGTGTATGTGTGTAAATGAGTGTGTATGGGTGCTTCCCAGCAATTGGTTGCAGTTGGAATGGCATCCGCTGCGTAAATAAATATGCTGGATAAGTTGGCGGTTCATTCCGTTGTGACAACCCCTGATTAATAAAGGAACTAAGCCGAAAAGAAAATCAATGAACGAATGAATAATGGTCTCTATTTCTTTTCCTGTTGAGCCACTCTTTTGACTAAACCAGGTAAACAGGTAACAAATTTGAATCAAAATGTTTACTGAAGCCCTGTATGAACCAGTCAGAGCCAATAAAGCCCTAATAAGCAGCAGATTAACCTCTTTTTAACAGCATCTCCAATTACACGACTACTAAATTATTTGGGATTTAGAGCATGTGTATTATTAAGCACTGTTAGATAATTATGTCCAACATCTGTGAAGCAGGAAATGATTATTCCACTGCATGAAGGTAATGTGTTTTTTGGACAAAGGATACCAATAAGCCAAATTCTTCTGTGCATTACTTAAGGTTTAATGATGTGTAATGATGAGTCTTTTCTCTAGATAAAAGGGATGAGCTTGTATGTTGCTTTTGAAAAATTACATAACCCACTTCAGACTAATAAAAATACTTGATGAATGTTAGTCATCGGTGCTGCTGCGGACAGCAGGTTTATGCAGTTTCAAGTTTTAAATGGTTTCTGTAGCAACTGTCTAGTTGAAAACAGGATTGAAAAACAGGAGATAGAAATGAAGAAGGAACATAGTGTGCTTTTTAACAGAGAAAACTGTGCTAAAAAGGTTTTGCTATCTTATAGTTCTTTGTGGTTCTTAATGGTATTATAAAACCATTTGAAAGCAACTTTTGTTGATACTGCTTTACATCTGAAAATTTTCCAACATTTATTACTGGAGAGAAAAAAAAACAGTTGTGTGTGAATCAACGTACTGTGTTTTTAAGTGTGTATTCTGAGGTGATATTGTCCAGTTCTTCAACAGTGAAGGTGGAGAGATCCAGACTGCAGCCATGGCACTCCTCTACATTCCACTGGTGGTAATACTCCTGATTGGCTGCAAGATTTAAAAACAACAACAAAAAGGTTACTTGCATTATTTAATGCTGTAATTATATGTAGTCATCATATATTATTATTATTTCCCAACATTATCATAACTGGACTCACAAAATCCATTACTGCTCCTCATGTTATGACATTTTTTACTTCGATTTTGGGACTAATAGTTGTTAAATAAAATTTAAAAAATTACATACTCAAATTTTTATAATATCTTTCAGAAGTTGTGTACTATTACTAACAATTTTACAAGTTTAGAGTTCTTATGCAATTTTGTGTAGTTCCTGTGCTTTTTTGTAATGTCCTGTGGCTAAATGGAACAAAAAATGAGTCTGACACTGAAAAGTTTCACAGTATAAACTTTAAACAATTATGCCAAGGCTCAGAGCAATAACTTGCTAGCATCACAAAGTCACTATTTACACATATGTTTGAGGAATTATTCTATGAATAAATTTATAGATGAGTTGTAAATATAAACTGTTATTTTATAGTGGTGATATATTCAGTTCTTTTCCAGTGTTTAGCTTCTTTCCCTGGCTTGGTTCAGGTTTTCCTGTAATAGGGTTTCTGCAGGTTTCACAAAGTCAAATTTAAGACTTTTTAAGTCCTTTTAAGACTATTATGAATGAAATTTCGGATGTATACGAGGCCAAACGCTAAGGATTTTTTGGCATGTTTGGTCATTGAAAAAAGGTTTTTACTTGCCTCATCAAAACAATTTTAATTTGGTTAATTCTAAACCACACATTTTAATTGTGTCAAAACAAGCTAAATCTAGTTTTAAAAAATAAACTGAATTTATGCACAGCCGTCTGTCTAAAATGCATTAAGAATATTTAAACAATTGGTATTGTAAGGAGGATAACTACATCACATTGGTAAATAGTTAAATATTTAACTTTTGTTAAAGGTTTTGTTCAGATAGATTTTTGTTGATTGGTTGGCTCGATTGGGTAATTTTACATGGACAGAGGAAAATTAGGATCTGTTTAAAATGACCTACAGCACAACATTTCAGTAAATTTAAGACCTTTTAAGACCCCATGGACACCTGGTGTAAAACACAGAAACGTACATGTGAATCTTCCACTGACCTCTGACTTGTCTGACACAGCTGAGGGCGTATTTGAGGGCATTCAGGGTGCTGGAGCGTCCCTTCATCTTCCTCTCTGGTGGCAGACGGATCTTCAGCTCGTTCAGGGCTCTCATTAGCTCTTTCTGGGTCTGGACGCGGGCAGACTGATCACTGCTGCAGCCGCTGGTGGACGGTGGGTCCTGCTCAGAGCTGGCACTCAACAGACTGTACGCCAGAGAGCTGCTGGGTGGAGAGGGGCTGTGAGAGTTTGAGCTGACGGAGCAGAAATCAAAAACAAGAGAGAGTCAGACTTGACACTTTCAAAGAGGAATAACTGAACACAATCTACCTTTAGTCTGTTAATTCAAGTTTACATTTAAATGCAGTCACATCAGCCTTAGATATTTAATTTCATCATCTTGCTTGGTGATTTCCAAAAAACAAAACTATTAGAATTACCATATTTTATCCATAACCCACAGAAGAAATAAAAAACTACAACATGCAAATAAAAAGCCAACAGCCTTTAGATTTTTTTTGCGATTACGTTATATTAAAGACACAGGGCATTGATTTTACGGCACCAAGTTAAACTTTCTGACATCTTTATGGCACTCATGTACATTAAAAATAAATACAGGCCACAACTGAACATGGAGGATAGTCAAAGTTTATATATTTATAATCACCTCAGAGGATATTGGGGGTCGTGGGTCACTACCATTGTTATTATGGGGGTCGTGGGCTGAAAAGTCTGGGAACCCCTATAATAGCCTATGGTCACCACACTCTAAATTTAAACCCAATGGTTAGGTTTGTTTATATGTTATCCAAATTTTGGTTAAAACAACCCAGCATTTTTCAGAATGCATTGTCGCAAAGAAATACTTTTTCTTTTGTGCTACACACACACAAAAAAATAATAATGTTTGGGAGAACATAAATATGAATAAATAAATCATTAAACATTCATTTTTGTTCACAAATCATTCAACTTAGCAGTGACTTGACACCCACTAGCATGCACACATTCTTCCGATTCTGACTAAAATAAGATCTGAAAACATCGACTAATGGGACTGAGCATGAATCATCCATACATACGTTAAAAGACAATTTTAACCAATCAAGTGTCCATTCTCTCTGCCTCACCTCTTGTTGCTCTCAGTTGTCTCCATACACATGGCAGAGTCTTTCCCATTCTGGCTGGAGGAACTCTGGTAACTTCTGTTTGACTGTCTCCCTCTGGATCCGCTCCCTCTCTGCATCCCTCCTTCACTTTCCCTCTCCCCAGAGTCATTTCCACTTGACAGTCCATCTGTATCATCAGAATTCAACCCTCGGTTGTCACCTGCAGATCCTTTGGGACCAGATAGCCCTCCTGACCCACTACTCTCTGGATTTGATGAGGGTGAGCTCTCGCTCATGCCGCAGGATCGCCCTGCCTTTTTCTCCACCCCTCCTGCTCCGCTGTCTGCATCATTGCTGGGGGCGGAGTCTGAGTTGTCATCACTCATAATAATACTGTAAGAACACGCGGTTGCCAAGGTGATGATATGCACCTGACAATGGATTACACAGAGTTGAATAAGTTCACTATGTTGGACTTCCTGAACTGCAGTGGGAAATCATTTTGGTGCAATTGATCAAATAAATAGGAATCATGGCGTATCCGGGTGTCTCGCCACCCCGTTCTTTAACTTGGCTTCTCTGACTGGAAGCAGTTTAAACTCAAATCCAATGGAAGATATTTTGCTAACCAAAGAAAATGTTGCTCGGCTCAGAAAAACAGACAAGACTGGTTGTTATGAAACAGACTTGGCTGCACACATGAAGCCAGATGGAGTGTGACAGTGCAAGCAAAAGTGTAACAAACAGCCACTGGGAAATTAGGCTTCTTGTTAGGCTCTGTATATGTGCTTCTCTTCTCTTTGGCCTCTGTGTCACTCGCTCTCCTCAGAGAACACCTGCCAGAAAAAAAAAAAAGCAGGAGAAAAGGTGAGCAGTCTCAAACATTACAGCACATACATACCAAGCAGGTTAGCCATTTTCAATTTAGAAGTACTAAAAGATGATGCCTATAGACAATTTATGAACAGCATGTTGTTTTTCCCACCAGGTAAAAATACTAGATCTCAGACATTTTGCATAGACACAGAGGGACACTGCACGTGAGAGCTCATGTACTTCAGTTTCTCGCCCACTACAGAGGCTTCTCCTGGTCTCCACAGTAACCGAGACTACTGCAGATCAATACATCCGCGCTTTACCTTCTCAATTTTCAAAGCATGTTCGTCAATCTGCTTTTGCAACTCTGGGGAACAAATAATGATCCGAGAGCGACAACAGTACTGATCTCTAGTCTCTGTCACAAACAGCAATTAAAAATCTTTGAAGTATAGCTCAGCCAAAAATGAAAATTACTTGGTCATTTATACTCCTTCATGTGGTTTTAAATCTTTATGAGTAGAACACAAAAGAAGACAGTATGTAGAATGCGAGTTGCTGGAACCTATTGACTTTCATAGTAGGAAAGAAAAAATAAATGCTATGGGAGTCATGTCAATAGGTGCCAGCTACCAGCATTTTTCTAAATATTTTATTTGTGTTCAACAGAAGAAAGAAACTCAAGTATGTTTTGGTTGAGTAAATGATGACAGAATTTTCAGTTTTGGGTGAACTGTCCTTTTAAGGTTATGCTAGTCTCTAGCATTTGCTCCATCTTGGACATTTACTTGGTAGACCACTGTACAAAAGTCATTGGTTGTTGCAGCTTATTTAAATAAAACACTAGAAAACTCAACTCCTCAACAACAATGGGACAAATTTGTGGTCTGTGTATGAATACATCTATAAATTCATAGTTTAATTTACCAAGTATGCATTAAAGCAATCAAAAGCTACAAAAATATTTTGGAAAAAAAAAACTAATTATGTCCTTAGAGGACATATACAATAAATATTTTTGACTTCATACGCAAAGAAATAAACTAGTATGCAGGTTCCCTAAATAAATAATATGAGAATGATTTCTGAAAGATCGTAACATAGAAGAATGGAGTAATGATGGTTAAAATATATCTTTGTTTATCTATCACAGTAACAAATTACAAACTGAACTATATTAAAATAGAAAAAAAAATTGCAATAATATGTCTCAATATTAAAATGCAGACTTGGGGATCATAATTTCTTTCAAGGTTTTTTGTTTACTTTTTTTTTTTGGCGTGGGTACTTTATTTACTTGATTTTAAGAGAGGAAAAGGCCTATATGACATTTATTTTTACTAGGTTATTTCTGAGTGGTCTTAAAACAGCACACTTCAACATACACATATCTACCTTTATCCCACAAGGACACTAATCTTATAAGACAACCAAGTGATGTCGGTGTTCAGTCTTCTTTGCTTCCTATCTGGGATCTTAATGATCCACCATTTCTGGAGTTACTGAGTTTAGAACTACACATTTAGCAGTGCAACTGTGAATTAGCATTTACTACAAATAGCATCTCTAAGCAAGCAAAGGAAGTGACGCTAAATATTGAGCACATACAGACAGTTACTAGAAAGGAATTCTAAGCCAATGAGTTATTCTAAGGCACGCTGACTGCTTAGTAAAGCACAAAGCCACCTGGAAAGGTAGCCAGTGGCACTAAAAATGGAATAATACATCTTAATTAAGCAGTGTTAGGGAAAGTTACTTTTAAAAGTAATATATTACAATCTCGAGTCATTTATTTAAATTAAGCAAGTTACCTAGTTAATTTTTAAAGAAAGTAACATGTTATGTTATTATTATTATGGGTTATTTTTGCCTTTTTCGTGGCTGGGCTTAACTAGATGCATAAGAAACTACTATTAAACTAATATATATATA
>CAIGQZ010033001.1:159338-187401 GCA_903798205.1 Danio tinwini
AGAGAGAGAGAGCGAGAGAGAGAGCGCATCACCCATCACCCAGCAGCAGGTGTCCATACTGTGGGGTCACATCCATCACCAAGATTTCATAACCTTTAGTTTATTTTTCAGTGTTGGTTTGTACTTGTCTCTCTCTATTTTTGGATTCATGCACTTGTGTACCAGTAACATATTGCACAGCATGTGTTTTTATTCTTGGTGCATGTGAAACCATACAGTATCTAATGTAGTCTAAATTGAATGTTCTGTATAACCTTAGTTTTAATTTAATTTAATCTTTTAGCACGTACATGCGGTGCTCAGCATAAACGAGTACACCCCTCACAGATCTCTCTTTTAAATGAATATATTCTATAGGGTGCTTTACAATAATATATTTGTGTACATACATTAGATTAGCCAGACCCAACTGCAAAATCACAACTAATCTAACAACAACAAAATAAAGCCTTAAAATCACAATCAAAAATTAGCACACACAAGTTAATATGTTAAGAATAAATATTAAATTACATTTTAATTAACTGGACAAGTAAAGAGAAACATTTATTCATATTTCTTTAGCTTAGTCCCTGATTTATTAGGGGTCACCACAGCGGAATGATCCGCCAACAACGCCAGCAGAATGATGCCCTTTCAGCCACAACCCAGCCCCTTGCTGGTGTAATGATTGGAGGAGACAACAAGAGTTGGATCCAGATACTGGTTTTATTATAATCGTCAGGCAGGCAAAGTTCAAACAGTGGTAGACAGTAGCATGTGGATAATCCAGAGAGTGGTCAATATAACAGGCGAATGGTCGAGGCAGGCAGCAAAACCACATAAACTGAAACAAATGAGTCAAAAACATGGCTAGACTATACAAGGAACGCTTACGCAATGTACACTGGGGAAACAAGACTCAGAAACAGTGAAACTCAGTAATCAGTGGTGATGAGCTGCAGATGTGTGTGTGTGTGTAATCAGGAGATAAGCTAAAACTGGTGTGCGAGTGCATGATGGGATGCATGATGGGATATTCCCAATTCACATACTTGTACTACGTCCTAAAAGTATGTACTTTTTTTGTGAAGTTAAAGTATTTACTTTTGAGTGTATAACAGAAGAGTATGCAAGCTTTGGGACATACTACTTCCTCGTTAACAGATTGTTATGTTGCTTAGTTATGCGCCCTGTCAATCCTCTACACATCATCCACATTTCTGTCATATTTAATTACCTTGCTTATTGAAGAAGCAGCAGCAGGATCATCTGCCATTCACAAGTCTTTCATGCAGAGAAATCTCCTCAGATCTTTAGATAGATAGATGTTAATGTCCGAATGCGTCTTTATATCAGTTCAGTATTGCTGTTGCAGATGAAATACAGTATAACACAGAAAACGTAGTTTAAATATGTTCCAGTTTGCTAGATATTAATTAACAGTCATAAAACATCTTTACCCAAGCCTCTCTATTTCACAGTTGGTCTTGTGTGTCTGCCATGTTTGTAGTTCATTTACACTTTTCACCTGCGTTTGTAGTTCTAATCAAATTCATGTCCAACCTGCAATGTATTGTGGGCAATATCAGTGGTTAGAGTATGGACAGTTCTACACTTTGAGTTTTTACCTGAAATAGTAAACCATCCAGGAACTTTTGGCATACTCTTTTCAACATACTACGATTTGGGACATACTAATTCTATTTTCACATACTAAAGGATAGGAGGAAAAGAAAGATAGTATGCGAATTGGGACTCAGCAAAGGAGTGTTCTTTAGTGTTCTGGGAGGGCTACATCGCTGATGATCATCTGGGAAACACTCATACACACTCTCATTCACAGACATACTCATATACTACGCAAATTACTCCTGAAACTTTGAATGATAATCAATTCCTGATCCTTTGCATAATGTTTTTATTCAGAGACACCTAATTTAATTATTCTTGTTAATTTTCTAAATTAATTTTATAAAAACAAAAAGCATATCTGCAGTTTAAAACTGTAAAACAGAATAAAGAGAGTATGTTATAGGAATTGATCATAAATAAAATAAATTCATTAATTATCTATCATCTATCATTTAATATTGTCAACAGATGAAGTAGCTTATTTACAAAGCATGTTTAATTGATCTGGTAATTTAAATAACATTTGTTTTTGATAATAATTAATATTTTTGTAAATTAAAAATAATTGCCCCAGCTTTCACACACTGTAAAAGCTAACAGTCAAAATCATTAAATGAAATAAGTAAGTTTAACTTATATATTTTTTAAAAGGTTACTTTAACTCAAAGAAAAAGAGTTATTGTAACTTATGAACAGATTTTATTAAGCAGAACTCAAAAGGAATGAGTTATGAATGAATGAATTATATTTTTTTGTGTTAACTTTTAAACTAGAAGCAATACCAAACCATTTGAGTAGCTATATAGTTGCTTGGACTTAATTTGTTGAACTTATAGCGTCTTGACTGAACTTCAAATGTTTAAGTTTCTAATACTCTAAAAGTTTGACAACACAAATTATCAACATAAATGATATACACTCACCGGCCACTTTATTAGGTACACCAGTCCAACTGCTCGTTAACACAAATTTCTAATCAGCCAATCACATGGCAGCAACTCAATGCATTTAAGTATGTAGACATGGTCAAGATGATCTGCTGCAGTTCAAATCGAGCATCAGAATGGGAAGAAAGGTGATTTAAGTGACTGATAACTTTGTTGATAACTTTGTTGTTGGTGCTAGACCAGCTGGTCTGAGTATTTCAGAAACTGCTAAGCTCTAGGGTTTACAGAGAATGGCCTGAAAAAGAGTAAATATCCAGTGAGCGGCAGTTCTGTAGGTGCAAATGCCTTGTTGAGGTCAGAGGTGAATGGTCAGACTGGTTCCAGCTGATAGAAAGGCAACAGTAACTCAAATAACCACTCACTACAACCGAGGTATGCAGAAGTGCATCTCTGAACACACAAAACGTCCAGCCTGAAGGCGGATAGGCTACAGCAGCAGAAGACCACACTGGGTGCCACTCCTGTCAGCTAAGAACAGGAAACTGAGGCTACAATTTGCACAGGCTCATCAAAATTGGACAATAGAGGATTGGAAAAAAATTGCCTGATCTGATGAGTCTTGATTTCAGCTGCTGGTGGTGGTGTAATGGTGTGGGGGATAATTTCTTGGCACACTTTGGGCCCATTAGTACCAATTGAGCATTGTGTTAACGCTACAGCCTACATGAGTATTATTACTGCCCATGTCCATCCCTTGATGACCACAGTGTACCCATCTTCTGATGGCTACCTCCAGCAGGATAAAGCACCATGTCATAAAGCGTGAATCATCTCAGACTGGTTTCTTGAACATGACAATGAGTTCACTGTACTCAAATGGCCTCAACAGTTACCAGAACTCAATCCAATAGAGCACCTTTGGGATGTGGTGGAACGGGAGATTTGCATCATTGATGTGCAGTCGACAAATCTGCAGCAACTGCGTAATGCTATCATGTCATTATGGAGCAAAATCTCTGTGGAATATTTCCAGTACCTTGTTGAATATGCCACAAAGGATTGAGGCAGTTTTGAAGGCAAAAGGGGGTCCAACCCGGTACTAGTAAGGTGTACCTAATAAAGTGGTCGGTGAGTGTATGTGTATTTGACTCTATATATAGTCAAAGACATATAGTTTACAGTACTCAAACCATATTGTTTCTCAATATAAGCTATAACTCAAATAGTTTGCCGCAATCGGTTTCCTCAATCTGTTTGATTTAAGTTTACTTATCTGATTTTACAGTGCAGTATTGGATCAAAAGATCAGAGAAAGCCAAAACCAGGCCCACAGACCCTCCCTAATCAGAGAAGTGATTAAAAGTGGTTAAAAGTGCACAAACGAATCACATTTAAAGCCAGGTGTGTATGGTAACGTGGCTCATTTGGTCACTTGTCATCAGATTGACAAAACGCATCTTAGGCGAGAACAGGGCCATAAGTACAGATGCATTTGCAGCTAAAATAACTGATGTGGGAAGTTTAGACGCATTCCATTCACTTAGATTTTTATTTTAAGATTTAGCTTTTGCTGTATTTTACTGTTCGGCAGTTCCTTTTCAGGTTGTAAACTAGTAGATTACTGAATTGGCAACATATTTAGGCTACTCTGTAATTCTAGAAATGTACGTGCCCATGTCTATACTGGTAAAATGCTGTGCGTGTCAGAGCAAGATTAGAAGTTGTGAAAGCAGCGGTTTGTGCCAAAGCTGTGATGTTTTATCCAGTTATTTCCTGATGTGAATAAATCTGACTTACAATGTAGAAATAAAAATAAAACTACAAGGGAGTGCAGAATTATTAGGCAAGTTGTATTTTTGAGGATTAATTTTATTATTAAACAACAACCATGTTCTAAAAGAACCCAAAAAAACTCATTATTATCAAAACTGAATATTTTTGGAAGTAGTTTTTAGTTTGTTTTTAGTTTTAGCTATTTTAGGAGGATATCTGTGTGTGCAGGTGACTATTACTGTGCATAATTATTAGGCAACTTAACAAAAACAAATATATACCCATTTCAATGATTTATTTTCACCAGTGAAACCAATATAACATCTCAACATTCACAAATATACATTTCTGACATTCCAAAACAAAACAAAAACAAATCAGTGACCACCTTTCTTTGCAAGGACACTCAAAAGCCTGCTATCCATGGATTCTGTCTGTGTTTTGATCTGTTCACCATCAACATTGCATGCAGCAGCAACCACAGCCTCCCAGACACTATTTAGAGAGGTGTACTGTTTGCCCCTCCCTGTAAATCTCACATTCGATGATGGACCACAGGTTCTCTATGGGGTTCAGATCAGGTGAACAAGGAGGCCATGTCGTTAGTTTTTCTTCTTTTAGACCCTTTCCTGCCAGCCACGCTGTGGAGTACTTGGACGCGTGTGATGGAGCAATGTCCTGCATGACAATCATGTTTTTCTTGAAGGATGCCGACTTCTTCCTATACCACAGCTTGAAGAAGGTGTCTTTCGGAAACTGGCAGTAGGACTCGGAGTTGAGCTTGACTCCTCAACCCGAAAAGGCCCCACAAGCTCATCTTTGATGATACCAGCCCAAACCAGTACTTCACCTTCACCTTGCTGGCGTCTGAGTTAGAGTGAAGCTCTCTGCCCTTTACCGATCCAGCCACGGGCCCATCCATCTGGCCCATTAAGACTCACTCTCATTTTATCAGTCCACAAAACCTTAGAAAAATCAGTCTTGAGATATTTCTTGGCCCAGTCTTGACGTTTCAGCTTGTGTGTCTTGTTCAGTGGTGGTCATTTTTCAGCCTTTCTTACCTTGGCCATGTCTCTGAGTATTGAACACCTTTTGGGTACTCTAGTGATGTTGCAGCTCTGAAATATGGCAAAACTGGTGGCAAGTGGCATCTTGGCAGCTGCACGCTTGACTTTTCTCAGTTCATGGGCAGTTATTTTTCTCCTTGGTTTTTCCACAAGCTTCTTGCGACCCTGTTGACTATTTTGAATGTAACGTTTGATTGTTCGATGATCACGCTTCAGAAGCTTGGCAATTTTAAGAGTGCTGCATCCCTCTGCAATATATCTCACTATTTTTGACTTTTCGGAGCCTGTCAAGTCCTTTTTTTGACCCATTTTGCCAAAGGAAAGGAAGTTGCCTAATAATTATGCACACCTGATATAGGGTGTTGATGTCATTAGACCACACCCCTTCTCATTACAGAGATGCACATCACCTAATATGCTTAATTAGTAATAGGCTTTCGAGCCTATACAGCTTGGAGTAAGACAACATGCATAAAGAGGATGATGTGGTCAAAATACTCATTTGCCTAATATATCTGCACTCCCTGTAAGCTGATCTGAACAAAAGCAGCCTTTTATATTTAGTGAATAGCTTGCAGCCTGGCTGGTATAGTTGCATTTAATTAATGTTCTAGCTAGATTAGTTGTATTTTTTAAAAATCTGTTTAGTAATCTAATCCAAATCCAGTTTACCCTGAATAGTCATGACTCGAATTTCTTGGTTTGTGTTTTGTATAGAAAATAATAGTGCTTGCTCTCATGATTAGTGTTATGTAGTAATTGCATAACAAGTAGTGTGTTCATTTGCTTATCTAGGGCCATACTTGTGTTTTCAGAATCTGCTGTGTAATTGTATGAGAGAATACTGTAGACATCAAAATCAGAGACTAATTAATTAACTGTTTTCCACAAATCTTTATCCTTTCAAATTTGAAAAAAAAAAAAAAACACTAGTTGTGACTACACTACTCTAGTAGAATAGTGCTTTACCAACACAGCAAAATCCTTTGAGTAAAATTTACTCAGTTCAAGGCCGGCTCACACTGTGAGATTTTTTTATAATTATTAACAGCAGGTGTTTATCATCAGTTCTAAATCATCACCTAATTAATCCTTTCATTGTCTCATTAACTTGAGTAACGCTAACTCAGTTTAGAGAAGGACCAAATACTATCTTAAGCCCTGCTTACACTGTGAGATTTCAGCCAGGATTTTGTCATCTCAGACAAATTTGGGAAATCTCGCATCGATGAATTTGCTCTTTAGTGTTTGGACTCTCAGTAGTGATCATTAAACGACACTGAACTGAGCCAAACCGAACTGAACTTAAACACTGAAAACTGGACTGACACTGTTTCAATTTACTATAATCTGCTATGTGAATCTGCTTTGACACAATCTACATTGTAAAAACGCTATAGAAATAAAGGTGAATTGAATTGAATTGAGTTGAATAATCCTGAACGATTGTAGCATGTCAGACTGCACGAACATGGCTCTCATTTTACACTGTATGATCTCAGCCTTCATAAAGTCAGACTGAACGACAATGAAGATGCACCAAACATGGAAGAAAACGCTCCCGGAGTTTGATGTCATCCACCAGCAACACTATCCTGCTATCAACCAATAACTATCCTGCGTTCTGAAATGATTCCTCACAGCAAATGTAAACAAACTGTAGCGGCAATTTTGCACACAGCGTGTCTCAATAATAAAACCAGGAAGAAAATAACTGTTTTGACATTAATGTTACTTAAGTTAATGAGACAATGAAAGGATTAATTAGGTGATGATTTAGAACTGATGATAAACACCTGCTGTTAATAAGCAGAAACACAGATGAGAAACTGACTTCAGTCACAGCCTTTGATAAAATCAGCTAAAATATAAAACATTGAATCTCTCAAAATCTCAGCAGAGGATCAACTCGATCAATAAGCAACTCCACAAACAGCAGCTTTGTTATCACCAACCTGTTTGCCTTATTATAAAGATGGACCAAATACTCTTTGAACTGAGTAAATTGTACTCACAAAGTGATTTAATATAAGAGAACAGCAATGATTGTAGCTAAAAAAGATTACAATTAGATTTTCTGAAAAATACAGGAGTTTAAAAGGTTAGAAGAAAGTTTACAGTTCCCTCAGTATTTCACCAGTGTAATGATAACTATAATATTTCCCATTGGACACAAATAAATGACACTTGGTTTAATAATATTTTGCCCAGATATTCCCTTCATATATAAAACAAGTGCATTTCACTGTTCTGACGTGCGAGAGATAGATCTAAACTTTGTTGCTGATAATCTTAGGTTTTGTATTCGAGACATAAACATAGAGTAGGTAGAATGTTCTCTCACTAGTCTCTATATATTTAATTATTTTCTTTTGCAAAAACAAATGCATATTTGACTGCCAATGAGATTTCTGAAATAGGAAATGGCTGAATTCTCTTCTAACATGCCGCACTCATAAGCTTATCTTTTAAAGAGCCCCTATTACACATTAAAAAAGGTCATATTTCGGTTTTATAGGTCTCCAACAACAGGCTAATATGCATGCAAGGTCAAAAAACACTTTCATGGTCTTATAATATGAATTTATTTTTACCTAATTATCGCAGCGACTCCCATATGATTCGTTCAGCGATTCATTTGTTCCCAAACCCCTCTTTAGCGCGAAGCTAATCTGCGCTGATTGGACCAATGACAGCCTATTGCGATTGGTCGACAGCGTTCAGCTCGAGACAGTAAAATGCCCAGCGTGGTTTATCAAGCCACCAGGTTGCCAACATTGGTATAGGATCCGATCGCAGCGGACGCCCAAAACACGATTCATAGTAAACATACTAACACCACAGTAAACAGTACCGGGTTCTCAACAGGGCTATTCAGACAACTCACCCCCGAAAGCAGTGCAGTTAAACACCAGCATACACCAGCACACATTCAGTATTAATCCACACAACAGCAAAAGCTAAACTATTCTGAACCTTGACCGCTGCACGTGTGTAGGATCAGCTAACGATGGCCATAGCAACGTCAAATGGCAGTGGAACGAGCTCACAAACGCATTTAAATCTGTAAATAAAGCAGCACGCGTCCTGTTTTCAACGTGGCATTAGACGCGATATGAGAATATAAAGAGTAACCAGATACAGTACAAGTGGTTACAAGTAACAAAACATGTAGATAATTTCTATTTGCAGTCATTGCTGTGGCACCACTTATGTGAAGTGTTATATGTTCTCACGACTTGCCTGTACTCTGCTTTGCCCAACAATCACATCCCCAGCCGGGGTTATGTAGCGCTCACCAGCGCTCCTCCTCTGTCCTCTGACAAGCTATCATACATCAGTAGTCTTTTCTGATCCTTCCTTTAACAATTGGCAGACGAATCGCCCATTGTAAGTGTGCAGATTTCTGAATCACTCCTTTCCCTCACACTTCCAATAATATCAAGGTAAGCACAGCGTCTTCATGACTCATGACTTCAGGATCTGTTTGTTAAAATTTGCCGGGTCTGCTCCCACAACCGTTATGTTTCATATCCACATCACGCCGAAATGCCTAAAGTCTCATTAGGTGCGTTTGACTTCATGCAGCGGTGCGCAGACCGATCGAAATCTGTCTTAAAGCAGTGCATGCCGGTTAGAAATTTTGGCCGGATTGATGCTGCGCTGACGCCAAGTGACTGTCACATGTGGCATCAAAGTACAGCGACAGCGCTCTGAGATCAGACGACTGACTCAGCCCACGCAGCACCTGAAGAGCACCTGCTGGAACTGCGATGACAACACTGATGTTACACGATCGGCCAAGTTCACAGCATGACAACAACCACGTGTGTTGATTCACAAATTTCAAAACAAACTATTAAATGTTCATACCCTCTCTATCTTGTACACATCATGCTTATTTAAAGACTACAAATATTTTAATGCAGCATCATCTTGTTAAATAATATGTTCATAATGTTTAGATTGTTTGAACAGGTTTATTCTGTCTTTTTATACAGACTACTGTATTATACATTTTAGTGAATGACCAAATATTAACTCAAATAAGTCTTACAGACTTATAATTAAATAATTATCATCATTGACACCCCTATACAGATTTCTTAATAAGTTAAGTAAAAAATATTTTATTAAATATAAAAATATATGATTATAAAATATTTTATTTCCTGTTAAGCCATTTTATGCAGAAATGTTAAAAATGACATTGATGTACCTGCTCTTTCTTGGTATTTTCTATTTAGTCTAGCTCATTTATTGTGGTCCTTTTGTTCAATCTCTATGGATTAAAGTGCTTTTTAAAAAATGTTTTTATTATCCAAAATAATCATTGTTTAACACTTAATCCAAACACCTTGTTTTGGGTTTTACATTAATATATAGGAAAGTTTTATTTCTGCAGGGGCAGATATAAACCCCAGATGTAAACCCCTTTTTAGCATATTCAAACAAGCACTGGAACAGTATTGACATAGCATTCAACATCTAGTAGCCCAAAGACTGATGTTTAAACTCCAAGAATTTGTGCTTATTGTTTTGTTTAATAGGCCTATTTGTGGATATTTATTTCCTTTTTATGTGCTCTCTCGTTTTCCCCATATTTTTCATGCGTTTGTTATACCTAAATTTAATTAATAATTCCCTTGTTTAAAATGAACTATAGTTTGTAGAGACTGCATTCTGTTTTATGAGTACTGTAAATCTTTTGTTGTTATTGCAATAAATAAACAAATTAATAAATAAAATCCCGCCATGTGATCGGTCATCATGACAGCAGCAACTTCGAGCCCCGAAGTGTCTGGCTTGACAGCTCAGTTTTCAACTCCGCCCCCGCCTGCGCTCGGCTAATCTCGTTGATCACCGGCTGCGGCTGTGCTTCATGTCGAACGCACTTAGTATCAGGACGAGTCATTTAAACCGCTATGAGTCGACTCTTTTTTTTAGATGAATCAATAGTTTTAAAAACTGTCCACTTTTTAGATTTAAGTCTTAGCTGGATATTTCAATTCACTTAGAGCTACCTATAATAGAGGCTCTTTAAGATATGGCTTTATATTTGTTTTATTTCCTATTTATATAATTTAATGTGTTTTTCATAATTTCATTCTATTGAAATCAACATTAAGGGATGTGTTTTTTCGTGAACTACTTTGCATGTGTTGTGTGATCAATAATTTCACGTGATTCATTATGCGTAATAATTATACAGTATTATTCTAATATTTGCTAAATTTATTTTATAAAGACAACAGCATATACAAACACACAGATGAAACATTTCAAACAGAATAAAGTGTGTAGTTGAACCGAAAATAAAAGTAGCCTATTTAAAAACCATGTTTAATTGATCTAGACCATTTAAGAAGATTTTCATTTATTTATTTATTTGGCAAATTATGGAAATTGCAATGGCATTCACAATATTAGATTTAAAGATCAGAAATACCAGCTGTTAGATGTTTTTATGCACTGTAAAACCCAACAGTCAACTGAGTGTGAAATGATTTGAATGAAATCATTCAAATGAAATGAGTGTAGTTAACTCAAAATTGACTGAAAGTTAATTCTACTCATATGAAAAGAGTTTAAAACTCAGTTTTGAAGGGAATGATTTAATACCTCATTACTTCAACTTAAATGGAGTAAGTTCACAGTACTCGTATAGATTTATTTTTTAACTCAAATGGTTTGTAGCTCTCGGTTTTCTCAAACGGTTTGAGGTGCCTTAACTTATTGGGTTTAACAGTTGGTTTGCATTCTCTTCATTTGTTGGGTTTTACTGTGCTTAAATTGCTTCATTTACTCAAATGTATTAAGTTTACAGTATTCATTAGGATTAGTTTTTGAACTTAAATGGTTTGTTGCAATCTCTTACCTCAAATGGTTTGTTACCTTAATTTTTGGGGTTTTACAGTGTGGCCATATCATTTACATGCACACACACATGATGTCTCTTGTGCATACACTCCCCCTCTCTCTGCCTGTCACTTCCTGTGTACTTGAAGACATTGCCAACATTATAATATTGTTTATTATATTTATTTTCTTATGTTTATTTAATTTTCTTCTTCTTTGTGTGTTTGGCTCTGCTGTTTGAAGGTTGTTAGGACCTTTTGAAACTTAAATTAATTAAAACAGTTGCACGACTTTAGGACATTCATCATCCTGTCAGAATCAAGTATTCAACAGCCCTGTAGTATGAATATGATTTTTACTTACACAACGTTTGACTGCTTTATAGCTAAACTGGGGAAAAACTGCATTTTAATATATAATAATGTATCACATTCTTTTTTTTAATCCTGGTTTGGAAAACAGACTCATTCTTTTGAAGACTTCTTTTCAATCCTCAGAAAAAGTTTCTCATGTGGTTATTTTAAAAGAAGAAGTCATGAGTTGAAAAAGAGAAGCTTAAAAAACTTAAAGCTTAAAAGGCGTACTGAAAGAGTCTTTAAATGTTGTGAAAGTAATATTCACATCACTGATGTAGTTCTATTTGAACATCTCAGCTGCCACTGAACAAAATTACAGCAATTGTTATTAAGCTCAAACATTTGTGTGTTTATCAAACAGTTATGTATTTAACATGGTAATGGATGCTACTGTATATGCATGTTTTTTCTCAAAATAAGATAATTTAAATGCATGATAATTCGGAAAACAATCTTTACTGTTTAACTGATGTTAAACAATGTTTACAATGTTTAACAGAGTTTTGGTATTATAAATGAATGTTTGTTAGTGTTTCGCAAGGGAATTTACTTGGATGTAAATAATGTTGCAATATATAAATCATAATACTGTACACCAATATATATATATATATATATATATATATATATATATATTGGTATACAGTGCATCCGGAAAGTATTCACTTTTTCCACATTCTTTTATGTTACAGCCTTATTCCAAAATGGATTAAATTCATTTATTTCCTCAAAGTTCTACACACAATACCCCATAATGACAATGTGAAAAAAGAGTTTTTGAAATTGTTGCAAATTTATTAAAAATAAAAAACCTGAAAAATCACATGTACATAAGTATTCACAGCCTTTGCCATGAAGCCCATGCCATTTAACTCAGGTACATTCTGTTTTGGTAGAGTGGCCAGACAGAAGCCACTCACTGCCTGGAATTTGCCAAAAGGCATCTGAAGGACTCTCAGATCATAAGAAACAAAATTCTCTGGTCTGATGAGACTCAAATTGAACTCTTTGGAGTGAATTATGTTACTTTTGAAGAAAACCAAGCACCGCTCATCACCAGGCTAATACCATCCCCACAGTGAAGCATGGTGGTGGCAGCATCATGCTGTTTGGATGTTTTTCAGCAGCAGGAACTGGAAGACTAGTCAGGATAGAGGGAAAGATGAATGCAGCAATGTACAGAGACATCCTGAATGAAAACCTGCTTCAGAGTGCTCTTGATCTCAGACTGGGGCGACGGTTCATCTTCCAGCAGGACAATGACCTAAAGCACACGCCCAAAATATCAATAGAGTGGCTTCACAACAACTCTGCGAATGTCCTTGAGTGGCCCAGCCAGAGCCCAGACCTAAAATGTCACTAAACAAATAATGTCACTTTGCGCACATAATGTTCTACTAAGATTTACCATTGGTGTTTTAGGGTCAAGTGCTCGCACATCCTTCGAGACATGCATGTGCATGATGTCACTGTTTTCACAAATGCACGTTTTTGTGGGTAACAATAAAGGCATTGTTTTCATAAACATTTTTATTTTAAAACTGGGTCAGGTGACTCTCCTTTTAGTTGGCAGTGTGGTAAAAAAGATATAAGATTAATGCAAAATAAAACATTTATTGCTTCAAACATTTGCCATTTGTTTTGACCAAACAGGCCTTTAGTGTTGATTTGGGGTTTTCAGATGTACTGACCATAATGTTTCAATTCCTTTTGAAGAGCAAAGCAGGCAGTATATACTGTAAATATAACTAGAACATACTTTTCTTGACTTATTGGTATGTTGGTATGTTGCTTACATTCTCTGAACTTCAAAATGTGACTATCTATAAGGAACTATAGATTGCATGTAGCTCATAATTTATGAACCCCCCCCCCCCCCCAAAAAAAAAAAAAAAAAAAAAAACAAAACAAAAACAAAGCTTCGGCCTCTTGTTCTGAATACACACTAGACAGCAGAGACATTGGTCCTCAGAAACACAAACCAGACATTTTCACTCCCCATGTCAGTTTCAATTGATTGATCTCAGGTTTTTTTACTTTTTGATGTATGTTTCTTCTATTCTAAAGCTCTGATTGGCTATATTTAATCAAGTGAGGCTTGTCTATGTTATCCAAGCATTACTGGAAAAGAAGGTTTGGAGGTTGTAGTAACAGGTTCCACAAAGAAACTGTGGATTCAGAATTTCTGGATTAGACCATGTTGAGTTGTGCAAAACAATAGGGCAGGGATGTCAAACACAGTTTTTGGAGGGCCACAGCCCTGCAGAGTTTAGTTCCAATCTTGATTCAATACACTAATGCCGTGGTCACACTAGAGTTAGAGCATGCAAAATTATGTCATATGTCGATGTGAAAATGGGTGGCATTAAAGAAGATTTTAGACATTAAAAAAGCAAGCAATTGGTCTATATTTTAAGTTTAAAAAGGTCATGTTTTGATCTTCTTTTTGATCTTGGTAGAGTTCTTGTCGCACGAGCTTGCACTTTTGTTCTGCTGCATTTGCTTATGTATGAATGGAAGTCTATGGGGCAAGAAGTGCAGTGTGACTGCAGCTTTACCTGTAGATTTCAAACATGCCTGAAAGACTCCATAGATATTTACATTAGATGTCGCCTACTCTGTTGTTGTCTATTGAAAGGAATGCGTCAATAGAGCCGCCATTTAAGTACAGGGTAGCGTACCTTTGAAATGAATGTGGGACCAAGGTGCAGTGGAGGACCGACTATCCAGAGCCAGAGATATATAAACATGTATACATATATCTATGATCAGGACTTTTCCCGGTGGTCGATATGCTAATGTTTTTTTTTATTACAAAAATAATAATTTTACATCACTTTTCTACATCGATGGATGAGTGACTGCATGGCCATTGTCTTAAAACACACCCCCCTCTTCTGCTTTCACTTCTCATTCTAACAAAGGGAGCGATTCGTTTGTAAATGAATCTCCGTTATGAATGACTCATTCACTTAGCCGTTTCTAGCACCGCAGCATCTTGATGTCATATTTAATTTACATTATTTACTCATTTTATTTAACAAGACTAGCATAAGTCTAGAATTTAGTGCAAGTTGGTGCTACTTTGCCTATGGTCAGTGCATTAAGTGACTGTATTATCATCAATAACGTGACTTGTTTAGCACAAAACTTCATAACATACAAAATCATAAAAAATGAAGGCTTATCTATGAAATGTACTGCCTTTGTGGTTTGTTTTCTTTGTTTGCTCGTTACTACACCTGTACACAGCGCAAAAGTCCAGAATCTTCACATCTGGCACACTGTCTTGACTAGTGTGTTTGAATGACATTTGTCCTGGGAGCACTGTACAAATGTGGTGGCGCTATTGACATGCTCAGGGTCTGTATGTTATATCTAGTGTATATATCAGGTGTGTTTAATTAGGGTTTAGTTAGGAAGTAAACTCTGTAGAGCTCTCCAGGTACTGAGTTTGACACCTGTGCAATTGGGCCTCTTCTTGTAACCCTTGCTGCATCAAGTTTAATGGAGACAATTTTTACAAAAACAGACATAAATTTAAACAAGAATGATCATGAGATTATTATATATGCCTGGTAACGTAGAAATGCAGTTAAAAGTTTCTAAACTTTGTGAAATGCTTCTTTTTCAAATTTCCTGAAAACCATCATACAAGTGTAAAAACTTTGTGCCGTGTGGGAGTTTTTGTGAATTTGATGCATTTCCATTTGGAGTATTCTAAATTTTCAATTTCCATGATTGGAAGCATGACTGTTAGTTAAAAGGGTACTGTAGTCCATCCAAAAATGAAATTCTGCCATCATTTAATCACCCTTGACTTGTTTCAAACCAATTTGAGTTGGAAATATGTCACAAATGAAATCCATGGCTGGAAAAACAAATACTATAAATCAATGGTCACAGCTTTCTAATATTCTTGAAAATATCTTATTTTGTGTTCAAAAGAATGACAAAACTCAAACTTGTCAAGTAAAGAGTGAATAATGAGGGAATTTTTATGGCTTCATTGGCTTAACTATCCCTTTAAATCTACAACAGAAGTAAAGTTGTTTCTTTACTGCATAAATCATTCATTCAGCCAATTTTATTCCTCCACAGGGTGTTTTCCTCCATCTTTCCAACTTACCTCAGAGTGACCTTGTCATCCAATGCCATATGCAAAACTTCATGACCACTAAAAAAGACACCCGTGTCTCATCTTCTATGGAGCCCGACCAGGAGATCACTCTGTGGCTAACCGATCTGCATCTACCCCAGTATGCCACCAGCTTCACACAGGCTGGTTACCATTACCTAAAAGACCTCAGGAACCTAAATGAGGAGAAGCTTCTGGAGATGAACAATATCCCCACAGGACATCGGCGGAGGATCTTAAGCAGCCTGGAGACTCTAATGATGGAGGTAGAGGGAAGTTCTGTCAAAGTACCTGTGAGGAGAAAGCCAATTCCAAGGCCTAGGCAAGTGTTTTCCACGGACAAGCAGAAAGAAGCATCCGCTTATCAGCATCCACATGGCAGAAACATCCAGATGACAAGGCAGACTCTTCCTGCAAGGACTACTGCTAATTCAGGGACGATGAATTTTGGTTCTCAAACACTTCCCAGTATCAAATGTTACGCAGTTTCCTCAGGTTCAAGCTCTGCCTCTGATAATAGTAGCAGCGAATCACTGGAGAACCTCAAAGAAGATCATGTTACAAATAAAAGTGGTTTCAGAGAGTTTCAGGGAGAAATGGTTGAAAATGAAATCTACGAGGAGTGCCTGTTTGCTACGGTCCCCTCCGAGCCGAGGTCCACCCGCTCCTATAAACTACGACACAGGCCTGTACCAGAGATCCCTGAACATCCCTTCATACCTCCTTATGACCGGTGAGTAAATATGTAAATGTTTTTATTAGCTTGTGATTAGTGGTGGACTATTTATGTGATGTTATGTTGCAAAAGTGAAGTTATTAAAGTGTCCACACTGATGCTAGTTTAGTTATTGTACTTTTTGAAGTTGTGTGCATAAAATAGTCAGTTGGTGCCTACATATAGTATGTGTATGTTGTGTTATAGTCTAAAACAGGGGTGTCCAAACTCTGTCCTGGAGGGCCGGTGACCTGCAAAGTTTAGTTCCAACTTCAGACACACCTGGGCTAGCTAATCAAGCTCTTAAGCTGCGGTCACACTAGAGTTTGTGCTTGTGAAATCCTGTCGTATGGCACTGCGAAAAGACGCGGCATTAAACAAGATGATTAGACATTAAAAAAGCGGGCGATCGGTCCATATTTAAAATTTCTGTACAGAGAGGTCATGTTTTGATCCTCGATTGGTCTCACACAGTCAAGTGATGTGATTTCGCAGCGACTTACGAAACTTAATGCACAACATTGTATGAATGGAAGTCTATTGTCTATGGAAGTCCTTGCAGGTGTTTTGAGGCAAGTTAAAGCTAAAATCTGCAGGATACCAGCCCTCCAGGACCAAGTTTGGACACCCCTGGTCTAAAAGGTCCAGTGTCCTGCAGATTTTCGCTTTAAACCCAATCAGACACACCTGTGCTAGCTAATCAAGCTCTTACTAGGCTTCCTAAAAACATCCTTGCAGGTGTGTTGAGGCAAATGGGAGCTACTGTAAAATCTGCAGGACAACGGACCTAAGTTTAAGAACCCCTGATTTAGATCAATCACAAGGCTTTTTTTAGGTGAGTAAATCATGCATAAAATATAATAAACTAATTACAATCAGATAAATGCAATAAAGCAAAGATAAAAAAGTAGAGAAATTGAATAATCTATTGTAAAATAACCCTGCATAATTTTATAAATAATTATAAATAATTAAATATGAAATATTAATAATAAAAATTTATCTGTGTTAAAGTTACAAAATGAACAGTTACTCGTGTCTGAATGAGTTAAACTCTCTTGAAGTGCACATATATAGTGTAAAAACCATGTGTTATTTAGATATAGAATTAACACAAAAAATTCTATGGTGTGATATTTACCAAAATATTTGTTTTTCAAATATATGTAACAATTTAAATATACCTCTGATAATTCAATTCAATATGAATTATTATACCTGGTGAGGAAACTCATCTTGGACCCTAGGCCTGCATACACTGAAGACACTATGTAATTGTAAACATCAATCAAACAGTTAATTAGTTGCAGCTGGAAGGGCATCTGCTGCATAAAACATATGCTGGATAAGTTGGCGGTTCATTCCGCTGTGGCAACCCCTGACTAATAAAAGGTCTAAGCCAAAAGGAAAATGAATGAATGCATAAACAAAGAGAGGTAGGAAAAAAGATTACATGTTTTTTCAGGTTAAAAGTCTTAATTGACCTGGGGAAAAAAAAAAGATTTCAAGAAAATAAAATTGTATCTGCACACAGGCAGACTGTATTGTCAATCAAATAATTGATCTTTTTTTACATTAACAACTCCCTTTTGTTAAAAATTGTTGTGATAAAGCCAGATTTAAAAAGTTCCTTCAGGTCAAATTTACATTTTTATGGCAGTATTTTGTGGCATGCTTATCTTTAAACTTTTTTTGTGGACACTGAGATAGTGATAATCAGTTTTAGTCACAATGAATAAAAATGTGATTTATGGATAACAAACAGGTTTTAGGGGCACTAAACGGCAAGAGTGAGCTATCACCTAATCAGAATGCCGCATGGTCTACCCTAAGCAATATTGCTTATGTAAACAAATCTGTTTGGCAAAACTTGTGACTACTAAGAGACCAAGTGGCCAACATACCCTCACGCTATAAAAATACAGGCGTGTTGTTGACAATCTTCAGCAAGTAGTTCTTCTATTCTTCATTCATAATCAGACAACTTTATTCTATTAAGTATAATAATAATAATATTAATTATTAATTATATTTTTTATAACGGTAAATATAAATGTAGAATGTAATTGTAAATCAATGTAGAGCAGGCCCTTAACAGTATTAAAAAAGTCTTAAATGCTGTTTTGCATGGTATTACATTTTATATCATTTTTGATTATGAAATGTATGGTTGTATGCCTGAATTAAATTTGCGAATATGAGGATGCTATCTAGTTTATGAACTCAATGAAATCCTGCTACATTTGAATCATACTGCTTTGTTTACTGCAGTAACCAAAGCAACACCATTGTTTCTGCAGTTCTGTATAGAGTGGAGGAACTACAGTATGATGTCAAATTGTATGCAAAAACCCAGAAGCGAGTTAGCATTTTAGCAGTTCCGGTTCCCTCTTCCCAAAGTCAATGGATTTTTTGAATGGGATTTAGGTTAAATTGCTTAACTAAGGTTTGTGGCAACCACAAATTCAAGGTACTTTCATTTTTTATTCTACAACATAAAACATATCAGTTACATCACACTCTTTATTTTTAAAATCGGTTACGCTTGTTAAAAAAGACGGTTGCTATCAAGTTGCTAAATGGGACTGCAGGCGGTGTCGGAGACATTATACGTCATCGAGCTGAACTGGTCTGGAGCGCAGCTCACATGTGTTGGGCATTTGAATTTGTCTGTTATTTAAGTATTTTCATAAATAGTATTTTATTGTTGGTGGTGCGGAAGTCACAGGCGAGCGCCCGAAAACTCTGTAGTCCGTTTATAGCCTAATGTTTGCTTTTCAGTTCTTGCGTTTGCATTTAAGATCCAAAAGTGCTAAAAGTTGAATTTGCTTGTGAAGATTATCCGGCTGGACAAAATGTGTTAGTGTAATGAACAGTGTTTGAACACAGAGCTTATTATTTGCAATCTTCGAAAAGCCTATAGGGATTATAGAGGGAACCAGTTTTATGCTACTGTAGCAGCCGATTAGCCTACATGGTGACATCATAGTTCCTTTACTCTATAGGCGCCAACCTGCTGAGCTAGCTAGATATAATAGATTTTTATTCAGTATATGAATAGATTATTTATTAGATAGTTTCTTACATTGACATTTAGTAAATAAACTGTAAGTTAAAATCTCACCAGTGTTTCTGGTTAAAACCTAAAGTGGTTATAAGGTCCTAAAATGTATTGAAAGATTGAATTTCACTCTCTGATTCCTGTATATACTCTCTATAAATAGGTTTTGGTGGAAAAAGAATGTCAGTATACTTAAAAGCGAGAAATGATGCAACATGAGTGAAAATATATACATTTTCTTGTTGTTTTCAGGGTAAATAAGACTGCTGGATAATGCTGGTAGATGTATTATTTAAGGAGAGTTCACATTAGCAAAGTAACCAAAAAAAAGTAGTGTTTTACCAAAGGTTGTGTATCTATCAACAGTCAGTGCATTGACCTACTCTAGAGTCTTCATTAAATTCTCTTTAAAAAGTACTGTAAATTCTGTGTTTTATATCCATTTATTCAGATTGTCACTAGTTTATTGTTGAAATGATGTATGCAGGAATGTTGCAGGAAACAACAACACTGACCATCTCACAAGATCTGAGGGACTTCTCTTACCCCCAAGCCATCAGAAAGGTACACTATTTTTTTTGTCTTAGTGGTTGATCTGTCTTGTTCTGATTCCTTATTGAGTCATTGAGCCATTTCTTTACCCTGTTGTAATAAATGGGATTTCAGATATACACTGGGAACAAGACAAAGTCAGTTCTGCAGTCTCTCTATGGAGTTTGCTCTTATCTCCTTGTGTATGCATGTACTGTAGAGAAGCCTAGTTTGCCAAACTTACAGCAACCATGTGCGTGTGCGTGCACATCTTTGAAACTGCCTTTGGCTTTGAAATGCTCCATTGTGTCCCTGTTCTGAACACGTCGCAGTGTTTGTAATTGCAGCAGGAAAGGTGCTTTTAATGTCCTACAGGAATAGTTTGGAAATTGTTTGCTAGAGACTGTGTGTGCGTGTGTGTAGTCAGGGATTGGGAGTTACAATGAAGTCAGAAACAGGCTTGGCTGTAAAAGTGGTTTAATAATGACTATATACATCCACAACCTAATTCTCTTCACTATCTCTAGAGGCTAACATGCAATAGAAAAGTAGTTGAAGTTTTAGAGGAAAAGTTTTAAGCATTTCACATAAAAAAGTGCAGAGTGGGAAAAGGGAATTAGATTGTGACATGGAAGAACTTGATCAGAGTATACGCTTGGAAAAATCAATGTTTAATCAACTTTTTTATGATATTTTGACATCTTCGTAAGGATTGCAGAATAGAAGGGGTAAAAATGACTATCATATCTCAAGTTTTTTTTACTAATACGCCTGGGCGTAAAAACTCATGTCATGATTCAAGTCATCTCATATCCTGATATGTATATTCATATAGTGCTATTTCTGTAAAATTGATCAAGTAATAGTTTGTATATTGATAATAATCATTCATTCATTTTCTTTTCGGCTTAGTCCCTTTATTAATCCAGGGTCATTACAGCGGAATGTACCGCCAACTTATCCAGCATATGTTTTATGCAGCGGATGCCCTTCCAGCTGCAACCCATCTCTGGGAAACATCCATACACACATACACTACAGACAATTTAGCCTACCCAATTCACCTGTACTGCATGTCTTAGGACTGTGGGGGAAGCCAGAGCATCCGGAGGAAACCCACGCGAACGCAGGGAGAACATGCAAACTCCACACAGAAACGCCAACTGACCCAGCCGAGGCTTGAACCAGCGATCTTCTTGTGAGGCGACAGCACTAGCTAATGCGCTACTGCATCACCCTATTGATTATGTAAAGGAACATATTCTTTTTTACATTTTAAAGTATATATTCAGGTGGCACAGTGGCTCAGTGGTTAGCACTGTTGCCTTACAGCAAGAAGGTCACTGGTTCGAGTCCCAGCTGGGCCAGTTGGCATTTCTGTGTGCAGTTTGCCCCCAAAGTCCAAAGACATGCTCTGTAAGTGAACTGATTAACCTAAATGAGTGTGAATGAGTGTGTATGGTTGTTTTCCAGTACTGGGTTGCAGCTGGAAGGGCATCTGCTGCGTAAAACACTTGCTGAAAAATGTTGGCGGTTCATTTTGCTGTATCAACCCCTGATAAAAAAGGTACTAAGCTGAAGGAAAATGAATAAATGTATATAATCATAAATTTACTCATTGGTATGTGATCATATTTCTCACTTTATTTAGAACTTTAGGGCAAATATTTGACTAAAAATATAGAAATGAAAAATAAATATGAATAAAATATATAACACTTTTTAAAAATTATTGATTTACCATTAAAACAACATTAAAAATCACAAATTTAAATTAGGATTTCAAATAAAAAAACTCTTAAGTGTCATATGAAATTTGTTCTAAAATTATTTTTTTTCTCAGATTTCTGTCTGTATGTTTAGTAATTCCAGGTTTATGGTACACAGTCCATGGTCCGTATTTATCAGTAAACTTTAATATATTTGATGATCACAAATTTTAAAGTTAATCAGGTTTCAACATTTTTTTTTTAATTATACAAAGTTTAATTTAATATTTTTAGTCAGTTTGGTTGATGTAAGTTGTCATGACTAGAAAAGTTAATTTGATTTAATTTTTAAAAAATGTAAGGCAGCAATCGTTTTTTACTGTGCAGGTTATTTTTGTTGTCTTTAGAATTAAATGATGAAACATAAACATAGGAGGCAAAAAAGTGCTAATTCTAGAATAAAATTTTACATGACACTTAGAGGATTTTGCGTCTGAACTCTACAAATGCAAAAAGTAAACACTGTTCTTTTAAGATAATGCTTATTTCTCACAATGCTATACTATAAACCGTGGGGAAAATATGTATTCAACACGTCACCTTTTTTTTCTCACAAAACATATTTGTAAAGCTACCATTGACTTGAAATTTTCACCAGATGTTGGTACCAACTAAAGAAATCCATATATGCAAAAAAAAAACTATCTAATTAGTTTACAAATTAAATTATGTGTTATAAAATAAAATGACGCAGGAAAAAAGTATTGAACACATGAAGGGAGCTGTAGAAAGCAGTGAAAGCCCAGACAGCAGCTGAAATCTCTCAGTAGTTCTTCAGCAACCCTCTGCTCTTCTTCAGTGTAAATGAATATCAGCTGCTTCAGTCCAACATCTACATTAGCAGGATGATGAAGATGAAACCAGGATGGACATTTCAGCAAGACAATAATCCAAAACACAGACAAGGAAACTCTTAAATGCTTTCAGAGAAAGAAAATCAAGCTGTAGAATGGCCCAGCCAATCGCCTGACTCCAATCCAATAAAAATACAAAATAAACCTCAGATTTGATAGACGAGACCCACAGAACCACTCTGTTGAAGTCTGTGAAAAACTCACACCTGAGCAATGCATGACTTCATTTTCCATGTGAGAGGCGTCTTTAAGCTGCCATCACTAAAAAAAGCCTTTTACATAAAGTATTAAATACATTTCAGTAGTTTAGCACTGTGTTCATGTTTAGTTTTGTTTTGTTTTATTTATGTTTGTATTGTTTGGGTTTTTGCTAAAATCTGTTTCAATCCCATGTCAACAGCTCCTTTGTAAATATTATTCCTAGGAAAACAACCCATGATGTGTTAAATACTTATTTTCCCCACTGTATATTGTCGTATTGTATAGCTCTATTTACAAAATGCTCTATTCACATAATTTTACTGTAGCAGATGGATAAAACAGGGCAGAGACTAAGTGAGAAAAGAGAGTGAGCGTATCATCTGTAGTTAGAAGGTCAACTCTGGATAATGATAAACGATGACAGTGATCTGAAATGACACCTCTGCTGCTGGGTTAAGAGGCGATACAATACAGTACAGTTCTGTCATAGATAACACAGCAGCGTTTAGATCAAACACCCTACAGTAGGGTCTTATCTAGCAGGGGGTCCTGTCTATTAGCTATATATCTATGTGTGTGTGTGTGTCTGTCCGGAGGGAACAGTCTAAGATTCATGCTACCCCTTACTGTCTCCACAGAGATATGCTGGTCATTTGTCACCTTGACAACCAGTCACCCAAGCTGCTCCCTCTTTCGTACATTTTCCAAGCTGGCTGCTCTAAAGGACAATGTGTGGGATCTCATTTTATGCTTGTTCTTTTCTCTCTCTCGGCTTGTTTTTTCTTTGTCTTACTCGCTCTCCTTTGCCCTCCTCTCACACTCCATCCAGCAAAACCACAACCTGCTTTGTCAAAATGATTCATTCCTGTTGTGTTAATTACAGCATCACTGGAAAGGACCTTGTCCCCAATTTCCCCATATGGAGAGCTTTTCCTCTTCAATTCAGCAGAAAATGTACCGGTGAGTGTAAACGAAACCTGCTTGGGTTGTAATTTTTTTGTGTGTGCTAAAATAAACGGCATTTGTTTACTGGTGAAAGAACACGATCTGCAGTGACTTTACATGTAGGGCTTATCCTATTCTTAACTCCAATTCTTATAAACTATCATTAAAGTAAGGGTGTTTTCAGACCTTTGACGTTTTATTCCCTAGTTCTGTTCATTTACATAGTTTGGTCATGCCTATAGTGCTTGAATACGCAGCAAAGTAATGGGTTTAAGATGAGTGAATCTGGAGGTGTTAGTCTAACTGAAAACGGAAACTGGGTTTGCATGTTATGAGAAGGAAATCCAAGTAAACAGCAAATTAGGGCTGTGTGATTTTGGCCTAAAATCTAAATCTTGATTGATTGAACATTTTAACTCGATTACAATTAATGAACAATTGTTTTATTAATATAATTTTTTTGCCCTCATAGTTTATTGACATATGTTCATATATTACAAGTGAGAGATTTCTGAATGAAGAGTGCATTACTTGATTTTAAAATAATTAAAGGAAACACACACTATCTACTATCTATGATTATTTATTGAACATCAACTTTGAACAACTGCAGTGTTTCCTCTAGGATTTTTTCCAGCTGTGGTGGCAGGCCTTTTACACAGATCTTCCAACTACCTATGACATTATTTCAGTGACAAATATTGTGACGCAGTATTACAAGTCAAGATCGCATTCATGTAATACAAGCATGCGAATCTCTGCTTGAGCGCCAATTTACTTAGTTTATTCACAAAACTTCCCTCAAATATGGTCAAACACAAATTTTCTTGTTCGTTCTCAAATAAACGCTGCTGAAGTGCAATTTAGAGCATTTATGTCACTAACATTTATTAGATTTGCCAGGAATTTTTATGAATGTTACCATTAGACCTACAGAACGACATTGATGCATCCTGAAGTAAAGTAAAATGGCTATAAACTCCAGCAAGATAAAGTCACTGTATGCAGAACCACAGACCTTTATCTGTAAAGTATAATTATGGAAATTATGTTCATCATAACTAAAAGCTACGTCGTGTTTGCTAGCCTCATGCATCATGCACCTGTCAGTCAGTCATTCAGTTAGTCAGTCAGTCAGTATGTCACCTTAAAGGATTAAACAAATAACGCACAGCACTACTACGGTTATAGAAAAGTTTGCGCTGTTATAGTTCACTTACCTTTTACTATGCTTTGGAGTGATTCATAACTCACTATTTAAATGAAAAAAACAACAACAACTGAATGTTTTGAACAAGAAGCTGTAATGTAGCCATGGTGTGAATGAATTTTGGTGTGGTGCCCCACCATGGAAGAATGAATGAGATCATGAAACCATGAACTGTAATTAAAACACATATTGCCTAAAACCAAGTCTTTTTTTATTTATAAAAAAGCAAAAATAAGTAACTTCCACTTTTAGAAACAAAATACTTCCAGTATTTTTCATATTAAAAGTACAAAATAAACTGTATCTCTTTTAAATAAAATAATTCTTGCATATCCTGTAAATAATATTTTAAATAATGCATTTATTGCATCTTCTGTAAACAAATAATTTTATATAAATTATAATTGTAATGTAATGGAAAATATGCCGTCTCAAGGCATCTCTGGCAAAGCTTCCAGTCATCGTCAGTGTAGTGTAAAGTAAGGCTCAAGAATGGGTCTATCGCTCTGCTTACAATCACAAATCAATAGCAATTATACTCTCACATAATGCCATTATCTGCGTCAAACATATAGGTGTTCTAACCTGATTGGTTAAAACACAGATAGACTTAGATAATTTCCATGTGGTTGCGTGCGTACAATTCTGAACAATATCTTAAGTATAAACGTCAGACATCCACTAGACTGTTTAGAGCTGACTCCAGGCCTGTGAAAAAGATCTACAATCAAAAAGAGCACACACACTTAAAGTACAATCTGTTTCTTACCCAAGGCTGAGTGTACTCTCAGCCGTCTTTATCAAAACTGGTTAAAAACCGGTATAATCTACATTCAGGCAGTTAAATTCTCACTACACAAGGTCTATCTTAAATAAAAAAAGTAGAATCACTTTAAAATAATTAACCGTAAAAATAGCAAAATCAATTTAGACATTTAAGATAGTATTAACTCATAGAAATAACAATAGAAACAATCTAAGTTGTTTCCAGTCCTCAGCCGTTCATTTCCACTCAAGGTCTCCGTGACCTCTGACCTAGTTTGGTGGCTCCTGAAAATAGTTTCAAAGAGACAGGCAAATGCACTGAACATTCTTACATAAAGCAGTGTATTTAACTTATTCATTAGTTGAAATCATTTCAAAGTTAAAAACTCATTCAAATAATCATATTTAATAAAAATAATATGAAATAGGATGATGAGAAAAAAGATAAAAGTTGATTCATGCTTAGATGAACTGGACGGTAGAAATCTGAATCCTTTACACTCAAAGGGAATAAGATCACGACACCAACCTCTTTTATGGCCGTTTTACACATTATCATCCTCTGGATAATGATCGTAAGATCGTACTGGTCTTCTGAAGAAATTCACAACTTGGTCTGGATGGCGAATCTCCTCCAGAAATGACAGCGACTCTGTTTACCAGTTTCTGGGTGTTTGAGTAGTTGCTGCTGTCATGTGATGTGCGTTTGCCAGGACGGACTGTACCTATAGTTTGTTTTATACAGATTATAAAACCAAAAAACATTTGTTTTCAAGTGTAGTTGATTCGTTTAAAAGTAGAGATTCTAAGCTTTATGTAGACATATTTCTTATGTCTATGAAACAAGTATTCACTGAGATTCCAGTATGTTTGTAGACCACATAATCTGTTGTTAAAGCACACGTCTGGTCCAAGCTTCTCCTCCAGAGAAACATCAGTCTATAGCGATCGATGACTGGCTCTTGTACTAGTAGGCGGGGCTTCATTTGCCATATTGACTGTTACACTTTTCCCCATTCAAAACTATACGAGTGACATGTCTTGTGTATTCTATAGTCTTTAATTATGCTTGAAATCCAAAGGGATATCTCATCCAAAAAAGAAGATTTGCAGTTAGTTTACTCACCCCCTAGGTGATCCAAGGCGAAGTAGACTGTTCAAGAGTATTTTTTAGCTGAAAGTGTTGTCCTTGTGTGATTAATAATAATTAATACCAGAGGCTCCTAAAATAGACTGAGATCTAGTTGAGCATTAATATGAACATAGTTTGCAATATTACTAAATTTAATTAAAATCCTCTTCAAATGGTTCTGAATGTGTTGACAACAGTCTTGCGTAGATCTTCCTTTTCCTGCAAAGTTGCACATGAACTGCTGCTATATAATCTGTATAAAAAGTAAGGTTACATTTGTATGCAAGATTGACTCCAGATTTCAAATGTCTGATATACATCATCATGGGAAACCTAGGACCACTTGTTGAGGTTGTGGGTTAAATGTTATAGTTAAAAATATATAAATAGTAAAATAGTATACAACACCCTTGACTTGTTTTAAAACTTTGAGTTTCTTCTCTTAAACACAAAAAGAAGACATCTTGTAGAAAGCTGGAACCATTGACTGCCATAATATTTGTTTTTCCTACTATGGAAGTCAATAGCCTCTTTCACACATACAGACCTTTCCGGAAAATAACCGGCAATTTTTCGGAAAGGTTTGTACTGTATGTGTGAACAGGCCCTTTTTGAAAATACTGGTAAATTCGTTCCTGCAATTTTCCGGAAAGAGAAGTTGTAACATTAACATTAATTTGCCGGAATGCTGCGCTGTGTGAACGCAGAAGAAAGTTTGCCGGAAAGAGTGCGTTCACGTCTAGAACGCGCTGATGTACATCTACTCCAGCCAATCAGAACACTCAGACGCATTCACATCCACGATGTTTATAAAAATAAAATCCCGACCCCTTCTACAGTATGTTTACAAATACAAGCGTTTAGAGCTCATTTCTGGTTAATGATGTCATAATTTACCTGTATTTTGGAATGGATGTGTCAATGGTCTTTTCCGGATATATTCCGAAACGTCCGTGCCTGTGTAAACATTTTTTATGAATTTACCAGTAAAGTCGTTCTGGAAATTTTCTGGATATTTATGATATATTTACGGTATCACTGTGTGAAAGGGGCTAATGATTACAGGTTTTTGGCATTTTTTTTCAAAATATCTTCAGTTGTGTTCCACAGGAGAAAATCAAAGTTAATAACCACTTGTGTATAAGTACATTTTTTATTTTGCTTGAAAATTTTTTTTTATATTTGC
>CAIGQZ010033001.1:195649-210508 GCA_903798205.1 Danio tinwini
AGTAATATAAAACATTCTCATATCTTTTGTGAGTTTGTTATTTGAGAGGTAGAACGCAGGGAAAGTGTCCACATAGAGAGACGCTGGAGCGCTGCTGAAGATTGTGGCTGTTTACAGGGGTTTGACTGAAAAATATGAATTTGTATCTAAATTTTTTGCGGTGCCAAACAGCATTTCTCATTGTTTACATCCTTCTTTATGTCCTCGCTACAACATACAGTTGACGCTAGAAACTGTGTAAGTAGCTGATAAATTTTAACAAATAAAAATACTTACAGGTCGTGGCTCACAATCCAGTTTTTAGCAGAATCCAACACTGAACTGAGAGACATTATAGACGTTCTCCTTTGTCAAATGCTTGCTATATATATATATATATATATATATATTTTTTATAATTCTCTGGAACATAATTAAAGCTAAACTGTAAAAAGTTCTCTCTTTGTGTCATGCCCTCTGGAAGCCCAAATACAGAAACAGAAGAAGCTCTGTGGAAATAGCAGCGTTTGGATGGCATTTTAGCTTTCTCTGCTAGAACATTACAGCACCCCTGGCCACGCTCCTTCACTGTGCAGGGTGAATGCACGTAACCTAAAGGGTTTGTGATCTCACTAGCCCACATGTATTTTTTTTGTAGTGCCCAAACTTAATTCGCTGTAGGCTTTGCTAAGCTAATTCTGTAAAAGCCAATATCCCCCTGCCCATTGAACTTTGAGCATATTACATTCAGAGATGTTGTTTATATTCACACATCTACATTACACATCAACTAAAGTTTAAAATATGATAATAAAGTGGAACACCCTTTAAGTGAAAAACTCACTTTTAATTTTAATGTTGACTTATTTCCGAACTTTTTTTCTTGTTAATTAAATGCTTCTTGATTTAAGAATGTTTAGATATTTAGACTAGAAACAAGACAAAACTCCAAGTAAGAAAATGATTTTTGATGTTTTTGCAAATGTTCAACACTTTTAAAATAGATGTGTTTTAGTCTACAGCATATTTCACACTTCACACTAGCATTAGTTTCATGCACGCAAAAGCCACTCATAAAACAGCCTTCCTGTTTTAGTTTTTCTCTTCCTGTTTGCACTTTGTTTATTTTAGTATCTGACATGCTGCAATTTATGAATCATTCTGGCCATTGCAACCGCTCACTAGATATTTGTCAAACATATTAATTTCATTTAACCCTCATAAATCTCAAATTTCTAATGTACAGTGCTCAGCATGTACAAGTACACCTCTCACAAATCTCTCTTTTAAATTCATAATTTTAATAGGAAGCTATACAATATTATATTTGTGCATATACATTAGATTAGACAGCACTGAAGCCAAATCTGGAGCTTATCTAACAAAATAACTTATGATAACGGTCCAAAAGCTAGTACACCCAAATTTATGTTATAGAAAAATATTAAATACAAATAAAAAAAAAGAAAAAATCAAGAGAAGCAAAAAAAATTAATAATTTTAGTTGAAATTTTGTAGGTTGTAATTTTTTTTTTTTGCAATATTTTGCTTGAATTCAATTGTGTTATCTCTCAATTTCTAAATATGTTTGGTGACTAGAATATTATTTTAATAAATAAATCTGTTTATTAAATTAGTTTTGTTTAAATTCACCAAAATGCATTGCCTATATTCACTGAGAAATAGTTAAAATATTAATTTTCAAAAGGGAAATTTAATTAAATCTCAATTATGCTGAGCACTGTATATATTTTTAATCTAGTACCATCAATAATGATATGAAAAAAAAACCATCACATTTTCTGTCAACTTGACTCTTCATTTTGTAATTGTAGGAACTGCGTCTTTCAGAGGAGATGGGTGAAGCTCGAAGGAGGAGATCTCACCTACTACAACAGCGATAAGGTTACACACACGCATATTCTCATGCACTCTATAGCTTTGCCTTGTCATGTTCTTGTTTCATTTTGAGTCAGTGGAAGGAGACAGGCTTTGAAGCCTGATGTCAGTTTTAAACTCAGCATGTGCAATCAGTTTCAAATCTTAGAGTGCCCAAACTGCTGCAAATCCCTCTCTTAATTTTCACTTGCTGTGGGATAAAACTTAAATGTTCCAGCAGGGCTGTCGACAGTCACTCACTCTTTTTGCAGATCCAGTATTATCACAGTAGGCCAGAAACGGTGCTGGTTGCAGGGGCTGGCTGATATCATCAGTGTGTAACAGTGGGGGTAGTGGACGGTCTAATAGAGACAGAGGAAGTGAGCTTTGGAAGCACCTGTGTGTGTCTTGCTCTTGTCTTTTCTTTAATGCATAAGCATACTCATAAGAAGACGTCAGTGGTGCAGTTTGTTTTAGCTTTTAAACACATCAGTCTTATTTTTATCTCCCATTCCTCATACCTTGTCATGTACTATTTACAGACAACACATACGCACACAAAGATTTGTTATTGTGTATTGTAGGGACCTTCTACTGTGGGGGAAAAAGTATTCAACACGTCATGTTTTTTTTTTCAGAAAAA
Organism: Danio tinwini; assembly: GCA_903798205.1. Classification (NCBI taxonomy): domain Eukaryota; kingdom Metazoa; phylum Chordata; class Actinopteri; order Cypriniformes; family Danionidae; genus Danio; species Danio tinwini. The sequence goes on from CAIGQZ010033001.1 coordinate 198,150, forward strand.
AAAAATAATAATATATAATATATATATAGTTGAAGTCAGAATTATTAGCCCCCTGAATTATTACCCCCCTGTTTATTTTTTCCCCAATTTCTGTTTTTCAACACATTTCTAAACATAATATTTTTAATAACTCGAATAGCTAGATTGAATTATTTATCTCACATAATTTCAAAGAACTGTCATAATTCTAAAATACTGTTCTCTACTATTAACACCATACTTTAGCCTGATGTTTCTCCATCAATTTCCTCATCTGTTGACAGCTGTGAAAAATTTCTGCATTTTTTTACTGATAAGATTGTTGGAATTCGTTCTCAGATTTCACCTGTAATCAATGTTCCTACAATTTCTGTTGCCCCCTTGAAAAATCTAACCACCTTTACTCCTGTGTCTCTGTCACAACTCAAGGACATTGTTGCACATATGAAGCCTTCTGGTTCTTTATGTAATGTCATCTCTGCCACCTTATTTAAGGAGGCGATGCACTCAATTGGTCCAAGTGTGCTTTCAATTGTTAATTGTAGTTTGTCTACTGGCATTGTTCCTAGTAATTTTAAACATGCTGTTTTTCAGCCCCTACTAAAGAAAGTAAATCTTGATGCCTTGATGCATGAAGAATTTTCCTATTTCCAAATTGCCTTTTATTTCAAAGATTTTAGAGAAGATTGTGTCTGTACAGCTGAATGAGTTCCTGGTTAATAATAGTATTTTGATAAGTTTCAGTCAGGTTTTAGAGCTGGTCATAGCACAGAGTCCGCTCTATTGAGGGTTTCAAATTATATTTTGGTGGAGGTTGATTCAGGTAGCCCTGTTGTTCTTCTACTGTTGGATTTCAGTGCTGCCTTTGATGCAGTGGATCATGACATTCTCACTGATCGACTTAGAGAACACGCTGGTATCCAGGGTCTAGCCTTGGATTGGTTCTCCTCATATCTGAAGGATAGAACTATATCAGTCAGTTTGGGCAACTCGTGCTCATCTGTCGTTCAATTAATGCGTGGGGTTCCACAGGGCTCGATACTGGGTCCTGTTTTGTTTTCCCTTTACTTACTTCCATTAGGAAAAATCTTTGAAAAGCATGGCATAAATTACCATCTATATGCTGATGACTCTCAAATCTACTTCCCCATAAAATCTGGGGATCAATCCTCCCTTCAGGCTTTGTTTAATTGTTTGGCTGATGTGAAGGGTTGGTTAGCGAATAACTTTCTCCAACTGAATGAGGACAAATGTAAATTTATTGTTTTTGGTCAAAAAGGTTTGGATTCTAATGGCAATATGTCATTGCTTCCTGGAAAAATACATTTCTAAAAAGTCTTGGTTTTATCTTTGACTCGGAGCTTAAATTTGATCGGCAAATTAATGCAGTTGTCAAAAATATTTTTTTCTATTTTAGATATATTGCCAAGCTGAAGTCTGTCCTCTCTTTCAGTGATTTAGAGAAGGGTTGTTCATGCTTTCATCTCTTCTCGTATGGGTTGTTGCAATGCTTTGTATTTGGGTGTGAGTCAGGCCTCTCTCGCGTGACTGCAGCTGGTCCAGAACGCAGCTGCCAGGCTTTTAACAGGCTCAAAAAAACGAGGGCACATTACACCTGTACTGATTTCACTACACTGGCTACCAATCCAGTTTAGAATGCAGTATAAAGTACTGCTGTATGTTTTTAAATCCCTCCATGGCCTGGCCCCTGAGTATATTTCTGAGTTAATTACTATATGCCAACACGTGAGATCTCTTCACTCTAAGGATTGACTCTATTTGCAAGTTCCACGATCACGCTTAAAATGTCAAGGGGATAGAGCTTTTTCAGTAGCAGCTCTAAGACACTGGAACGATCTTCCACTCTCCCTAAGAACAGCTCCAACTTTTGAGTCTTTTCAGAGGTCACTGAAAACACACTTATTTTCTTTAGCTTTTAATCATGTGTTGTGATTTTATGTACTTTGGCTCTTTGTGTGTTTGCATGTGTTTTATCTGTTTTTATGTACAGCACTTTGGTACCCATTGTGGTTTGTTAAAAGTGCTCTAGAAATAAATTGAGTTGAGTTGAGTTAATAACTCATTTCTAATAACTGATTTGTTTTATCTTTGTAATGATGACAGTACATAATATTTTAGTAGATTTGTTCTGTGGACTATCGAGAAAAAAGAGGCTAATCATTTTTACCTTAAAAAGGTTCTTAAAATATTAAAAACTGTTTTTATTCTAGCTGAAATAAAAGAAATAAGACTTTCTCCAGAAGAAAAAATATTATCAGACATACTGTGAAAATTTCCTTGCTCTGTTAAACATCATTTGGAAAATATTTAAAAGAAACAAAAATCAAAGGAGGGCTAATAATTCTAACTTCAACTGTGTATATATATATGTGTGTGTGTGTGTGTGTGTGTGTGTGTGTGTGTGTGTAATAACAATGAAATGACACAAGGAGAAAGCTTGGAACTACTAAAATGTATGTAATACTTATTATACAAGGCTTTTTTGGTGATGGCAGCTTAAAACACCTCTTAAATGGAGAATGAAGCCACATGCATTCCTTAGTTTTGAGTCTTTTTCACAGACTTCAACAGAGTGTAAAATCTTAATGGTTCTGTGGGTCTCAGCTATCAAATCTGATCTTTAATTTGTATTTTCTGTTGGATTTGTGATTGACTGGGCCATTCTACAGCTTGATTTTCTTTCTCTGAAAGCATTTGAGAGTTTCCTTGTCTGTGTTTTGGATTATTGTCTTGCTGAAATGTCCATCCTGGTTTCATCTTCATCATCCTGCTAATGCAGATGTTGGATTGAAGCAGCTGATATTCATTTACACTGAGGAAGAGCAGAGGGTTGCTGAAGAACTACTGAGAGATTTCAGCTACTGTCTGGGCTTTCACTGACTTTCTACACCTTCCTTTCTTCATGTGTTCAATTCTTTTTCTCTGCGTCATTTAATTTTATTACACGTAACATACTTTTTAAACTAATCAGATTCATGGATTTATGGGGTTGTTACCAACATCTGGTGAAAATTTCAAGTCAACCACCTTTAGAAAAATGTTTTCTGAGAAAAATTATGACTTGAATACTGACTGTATATGTTTCCAATATTTTTATACTGTACAAACTGTATTTCCCTACCTCTAACCTACACCTAACCCATCTGGAAACTCTACAGGAAATTGTGTACAGTTTTACTTTGTAAAAAACAACAACAACAATTTTTTTTTTTTATTATTTATAAAGCCTTTAAGTAAAATGGGGACATCAGCAATGTCCTGATAATTCATCTCATTGTAATACATGTCATTATATTTATTTGTGTCATGATATGTCACAAAAATGCACACACACAAACTTACACATATAGTTTGAGGTCAGTAAGTTTTTTTTCCCCCTCTTTCTTTAAGAAGTGTGTTGTGCTCACCAAGTCTGCATTTATCTACACATCTAAAAATATGTGTTAATTAACAGTTTCTGTATTTTGTGATTTGTGTTTTCTGTTCATTTACCGCATTATGGGACCATGATCTCTGCTTTGGTGAGTTTTGATGTTGAAAATTTAGCTTTACAGTTTAACAAAGTGACTTTTATTGACATTTTAGTAGTTTGAAATAATATAATGTACCAGAAATAATATTTAGAGGAAAAAAGTTTGTAAAATAACAGAAAATGTACTGGCATTTTATTGCAAGGATTTTGGAGCATAATATACAACACCAACACAGACAATATATTACTTTAATCTATTAAAAATGTTCATAAAAGTCACTTTTCAAAACTTTTCGAAGTTAAAAGTTGTTGGAAGAAAGATTAAGGTCCCATCCCATAATGGAACTCACAACTGTAAATAAATGAAAAACATTTGTGAATCACAAAAAAAAGTTAATTAATTGACAGATACTGTGCAGATAAATCCAGACTTAGAGAGTGCAATACACCTTTCAAAAAAAAAAACAAAAAAACAACAACAACTATTTACTATTCTGTATTTACTCAATCTATATGCATTTTAAAAATGACATTAGAACTGTTCTTTTTTTTAAAGATTCCATTTAATTAACTTAAGGTTTTTTTAGATGTTAGTATTAGTATTGTTCATTTTTAAGAGATCTATAATCTAGTGTGCTCCAAAACAGTGACAAAATTTGTGTTTAGAAGATATAAAACTGATATAAATATGTAAAGCTTGTAGTTTGTCACTTCCGCATAATAGTTCAACAGTTTTATTCACGTAACCTCAAACTACACTTTCTCATAACATCATAACCAATCAAATGCTCTCTAGTAATGACATGCCCCGCCCCCTTCAAGACGCTTCTCTTTTGCTTTTCATTTGATGCACTTGAGCTCAATCGTTCTCTCTGGCAGAGCAGTTATAAAACAAACCACTATTGGCTGTTTTTTTAAAAAGGGAAGGAGCTACACTATGTCCCACCCTCTCTTAATATTTCGGTTGAGATTATGACAAACATTGAATACAAGTGCACATTTTAAAGCACATCATGGGGCCTTTGAAGGGATAGCCACCAAAAAGAAAATGTACCCACTATTTACTTACCAACGAGTGGTTCCAAATCTTTATGACTTTCTTTTTTCTGTTGAACACAAAGGAAGATATTGTCTTTAAAGGGTCACGAAACACCAAAACACATTTTTTGAGCTGTTGACAGTCATATATGTGTCCCACGCTGCTATAAACACTATTAGGACATGTATATATCACAAAAAAGTGAAAAATGGTTGTTTTTGCATTATTTTGAGCAAATTCGTTCTTCCAGTTTGAAACGAATTTTTGAAGCTGCGTCACGGCGATTAGATACTTGCGTGTAGTCCAGCATGGAGAGTGGATGTCTGTACCTGCGAGTACATCGTGACATCTCTGAGTGTGCGGCATTAATTCATGAGAAAGATTTTGTTCAAACCAATCAGCGCGCTCTATTGTGTATGCGGTGCAGCTTTATTAATATGCATGATAGCTTTGAAGACTGTTTACCTGTTACAGTGTTAAGACAACATAGAGGCGCCACGTTGTGTTGCCAAAACAAGTGAAAGAACAATAATTTGGAGACATGGGTCATCAGTGTTGTGTTTATTAATGTGCTGCATTTATTATTGTGCTGCAACGAAGGTTTTGTTTTCCCTGCTATGAGAGCTCAGTTGGACTCACTGGATTACAGTACACGTGACAGAAATGCGTTTGTAGCAACATTTTTTACCCGAGAGCTTTTCACATCTGGATTTGCCGCTCGTCTCCTTTAAAAAATACACGGCTCCAGTTTAATTGTCATGTGCTTACAAATTTGGTAAGTGTGTGTGAGATCAGTGCCCTTTGTCTATGCAGATGGCAAATTTAGTCAGCAGTGCTCTTTCAGTTTTTAAACATATACCATTGTCAAAATGATTTAGTTACTAAGTTTACAGTACGTTAATATCACTGCAATATTATAGCACAATATTATAGACTGAAAGATGCGCTGTAAATGCTGCTCTCCGAATGTAAACACTACAATCAAGCTATTACTGTCGTGTAGGATTTTCGCCGCATTTTGTGACAGGATAGTCTATACACACACGGCTTTCTGATGCTACCTACCTTACTTAGTGCATCTAACTTACCGAGAAATACCGAGGATTTTTTTTACGCCGTGCGGTATCAAACATTTTATTAAAACTTCACTCTCCAGCAGTTCCTCTCACAGGGGACATGCAGGATGATATCCTGAATGAAAGTGAAATTGCCAAACTGCAGTTAAAGTCGACAAATTAATAATTTGGCAAATAATTTAATTACTAATGTCCATGTAAGCACAGTCACTGTCTTTCTCCCCTGCGTCTGTGTGTTTATTTTGCCAGCGCGTGCCCAAATGAAAACTCATTTTTTAGCAACTCCTTCCCTCTTTCCCTCCCCCGACACTCCTAGAGCTGGACACGCCCACTTTCCTGACTTTTTCCAAACTAGAGGTGTGAAAACACCCTGCTGAGACAGGGGGGTTTCGTGGCCCTTTAAATGTTTGTCAGAATTTTTAGTTTTGGGTGAACTATCCCTTTAGGCATGTTATTTGTTCTTGTGAATCAAAGCTGTTTTTGCAGCAGTTATTACACCAGCCTTCAGTGTTACAGCCGCGTTCAGAAAACTTTTTCATTTGCTGATTTGCTCTTGAAGAAGCATTTTATGTTAGACACAGCCAAATGCAAGTTGTGATAGATGCTATTTAGGTACAATTTGTATTTTCATTTGAAACAAGAGCATTTAGATGCTTTTATGATTAGTGGAGATAGTGGCAGGTATTTGCACCTTAGTATTAAGACTATATCATATTATAACACTATGTAATAATAATTACACTCTGACCCTTAACGCTGATTTCTTAAATACCCAGTATGTGTTATTTACATGTTTAGGATATTTTACTTATTTCCCAGTATTGGGTTGTGGCTGGAAGAACATCCGCTACATAAAACATATGCTGGAATAGTTGGTGTTTCATTCCACTGTGGCGATCTCTGATAAATAAGGGAGTTTTTTTTTTCTTTTCAGAATATACAGTGGGTACAAAAAGTATTCAGACCCCCTTAATTTTTTCACTCTTTGTTTTATTTGCTAAATCATTGAAGTTCATTGGTTTTCCTTATTAATGTACACACAGTACCCCATATTGACAGAAAAACACATAATTGTTACATTTTGGCAGATTTATTCAAAAAGAAAAAACAATTAAATATCATATGGTCCTAAGCAGGGGCGTTGCTAGACATAAAGCATGACATTTTAAAAAGAATGAAATTCTATAGACTGTTCAATATAATTTTTTTGTAGAATTATCTGTTGTCTTGACGCATGGCAAAGAATTAGGTTTATTACATTTTCCCTCCCTGACTGCATCCCTCCTTTGTGCTTCATACAATAAATATAGATCAGTAGGTATGCTTAGTAAGATCACCATCATATTGTTTAAACTGTAGTTTTGTCAACTTGCAAAACTCACTGCGTGCCATCACCTCCACATAAAAGACGTTAATGCCGGTTTCACAACGCATAAGCGGAGCGAGAGCAGCGGGTATTTTTTCAGACTTGCATGTTAACAACCGGTACTCGCACCGAGACAAGAGCAGCATGTCAGGGTCCAGCAGGAGTGGTGTTTGAGGTGTGCGGGTATGGTTTTCTGCACATATGCAGAGATGCGTCAGTTTGCTTTTTGATTAAAAAACTACATTGCTTTGATCAGCATTGTAGCACATAGAGAATAACGTCTTAATTCCGGGATTACCACTCTTAATACATACACTTGCATATGAAGAAAATCATACCTCAAAGCTTTTACTGGGGCACGTGCAATCTTATCTACTTTTGGACATACAGTACGTGGATGGCAAGTTGGAATTATATTATTTTGATATGTGTTTGGCAATATGCCCAACTCTGGGTGTTTGTGTTTTCAGTGTAGTTTACATTTAAACAAGGCTGTTTAAAAAAACAAACAAAAAAAACATGCTATTTTGACGAAGTGTGAGTGGTGGACACAGGAAACTTGCCGCCAAAAGGTTATACTGAGTTGTTGTGAGTGGTTAAGTTAATGTTCTCAGTGGTTTTCAGTGTTTCTCTTTGGTTTGGTGCAAAAGACATTGGAGACGATACACAATATTACGTTTCAGGAGAAAGAGACAAGACAAGATTTTTTTCACAGTATTGTAAAGAAATCCTCACTGATAAAATATAATACTGGAAAATAAAATCCTCTGTTGGTATATTTTGAAATGCTTTAACTTGTTGTGTTGTAATGGATATCTAGTCAGTTCTACTTCCTAAGTATGAATTAAATGCATTAAAAGACAGAACAAGCTACAAACTGCACTGTCTGGCTTCCCTGCTGTATGATTTCACACAAATCTCTTTAGGCTCAATGAATTATTAGATTCTGTAACTTCTGATTGAAGCGGTGCAATCTCCTAACTGAACTTTTACACAAACATAAGAAATAAGATTTGTTGTTTTCCATAGTCTTATTTTTAAGCACAAACAATAAGTACATTATCAAAGTACTCTATTAATGGTCAAAATACAAACTGTTCAACATTTCCTTGGTTACAACTGTACAAGCCTTAGATGGTCAATATGATGTAGAGGTTTTTGTATTGGGAAACATTGTACGTAACATAATTTGTGCAAATCAGTGAGCTTCTATCAATATGAAGCATATTGAAATTGCTTTCTAATGTGTGGTTGTGTTTTATTTTGCTTTGAATTTTTGTAAACGCACAAGCTCTTTGCATAGGGAACTGCACTAGTAAGCATGCATTCTACAAAAAGATATTTGTCAGACCTTTGGGCTCCGTTACTGACTGAATCCTTCATTGTGGTCTTGTCGGTCTCTCTTTACACTCGAAAACTAATCACTGAACTTTGCTGTTTCACCCTCGCACTCAGTTATGCTGATAATGCAAGACAGCTTTTTTATCCAATAAGACACTTTGGCCTATCTGTTTATGCTTTGTTTTAAAAAAATCACATATTTTACCTTTTTCCTATATTGCCATTTGTATTCTCCTAAAAATGAATGAAATATGTAGTGAGGCATGATTGGTCCTCTGCTGTCCGCCTAGTGCACATTAGAAGAAATGTCATGTTTGATGGTGGGGTTTAAATGCATTGTAGAGTTTGTAATACCATTGTCATTGTAGCGCCTACCAGCCATTTGTTGTAGGCCCTAAAAAGTTAATATTAAAGTATAAGAAAATATTTCCCTTTACATTGAACCTTGAATGTCGTAACTTGATTTGCTGCTTTGAATAAGCAACATTACACAATTACACAACAGCATGAGGTATCAAGACATTTGTGCTGCCCATTACATTACAAACCACAGGATAGCATTCCTTATCATACTTCAGCTTCCACGTCAAAGTACCTAAAAGCAAATAAGGTCAAGGTGCTCCAGGATAGGCCAGCTCAGTCACCAGACATAAACATTATTGAGCATGTCTATGGTAAGATGGAAGCATTGAAGATGAAGACTCTTGATGAACTTTCTTTGCCATTCCAGATGACCTTATTAATGAGTGATTTGAGTCATTGCAGAGATGTATGGATGCAGTCCTCCAAGCTCATACACTATATTAATTCTTTTCCCACTGCAGCATAACTTTATATTCTATATTGTACATTATTTATGTTTAGTGACAAGACTTTTGTCTAAACAAAGTCAGACCTTACTGTCCTAATTAAATGATTAAAAATTAAGGCATGATCATATTTTATTTTGGTAAAATAAGCAAAGCCTTCACCTTTCATATAAGCCACTTCTGATACCAAATGATCAACTAGAAGTCAAGTTATTATTTGTTGTTTCTAAAACTTCGATAGGCAACAAAACCTTTCTCCGGTAGTGTAAATTTTATGTCATGAGATCTCGTCACAACAGTAGTAGCTGAGTTTTTCTACATATTACAAATACATTAAAAGTACCCTAACATTACTAAAAGTTATGTTTTAAAGAAAGTATCCGGCTGATTGTCCTCAGCAGATGCCTTTTCTTTCCTCTGATTGAAATGGTTAGTCTCAATCACACTGGCTTGACATTACATAATGATGTCATTAATCAGAGACCTCCTTAAGCGTGGGAGAGCGGCGAGCACCACACTCCCACTGGTTCTCTGTAGAGCCCTTGGGGACGGAGCCGCATGGTCTCCTGCAAACTTACCTGAGGTTTCATCAACCTTACAAACAGGTCTGAGAAGTCAGGGGATCCAAGTTACACTTTCAGAGAGTTTAAGGATGTGTGTGTGTGTCTGAGGAAGAGGTTTAGAGTGTCACCTGTCGGTAAGCAGACAGTGTGGAGATGTTTGTATCTTCTCCTCGTATCTAAAGTACTACTATGTAGAAAATCCAGAAAAGCTCAAGAGTCTTCTGGGAGCGCCAGTGCAAAGCTTTCTCACAGCCCACCCTCTAGTATTGATAGTTGTAGTCATCCAGCTAGGGGTGAACGTGAGCTTCCCATGACCTGCACTACTATTAGAAAGTTTACAATAATTTCACTAAAGGCTGTACTTGTATGATCAGTAATAAATATATATAATAAATATAATATATTTAATATTAAATATAACATTTTTCTATTTACATTTATATTGATATTATATGTTATTCCTCCAATGGCAAAGCTGATATTTCAGTGTTCAGTGTTACAGGATACTTCAGTTAACGTTCTAAAATGCTCATTTGGTGCTGCTTTTATTAATTAATTCATTGTTTTGTATAATTGTATATATGTAAATGTGTGTACTAGGAATGCTTCGATCAATCGGCTGGAGATCGTTATTGATTGATAATCACATTTTATGACATTTATCTGGCCGTTAGTTTATAGGTTTACAAGCAGATAAAGATGCATTTCTAAACTTCTTAAGCATCAAAAATGCCCTGCAAACCTTTTCTTCATTGAGGAATTATTCTTCTATCATTTGCAGTGTTTCCAAATTGCATAGTGAGTCATTTTTCTTACCAAATTTTTATGTTTATTCTATTAATTTCTGTAAAGCTGCTTCTGACCATAACATGTCGATACTAAATGGTTATGAGAGACGTGTTTCATGGATTATCTGCAACATCCTTCATTTATTCTCTTAGGAAAGTTCCACATAAGTATGGTACTTAGAGGGAAAATGTGCTTTAAGCAATGTTAAAGTTATATAAACCTTGAAGCATCAGAATCAGTACTCGATATTGGCCAATCACCATGACAAGGAATTGGTACTCGGTATCGACTCTGAAATTCCAGATCGATTTTCTGTGTGGAGTTTTCATGTACTCCCTGATGTGGGTTTCCTCCAGGTGCTCTCGTTTCCCCCACAGTCCAAAAACATGCTCTATAGTTCAGTTGTATGAACTAAATTGGCCATAGTGTATGATTGTATGTGTGTATAGGTGTTTTCCAGTACTGAGGTGATGCTGGAAGGGCATTTGCTGAGTAAAACATATGCTCGATAAGTTGGTGATTCATTCTACTGTGGCGACCCCTGATAAATAAGAAACAATAAATGAATTTTTTTTAGTATTTATAAAAATATCCTTTTTTATTCTATATAATAATAAAAGTTTTGTGGAAATTGTGGTTTACTATTATTCCAAAGTTTGAATTAGGATTAGAAAAAAAAATCATTACATTAGTAGACATGATCAAAAGTAACATATAGAGCAAATTTCATACACTATAACTTAGCTATGTTAAAACCATTTGAACTTTCAGAATGTCAAGGATTCCTCAAATGTATTATGCTTTCCAGGAAAATATTAAGCAGCAAACAATAACATAAAATAAAAAATAAATGTTAATGATTAGAACTTTTGTTCATAACTGCACTTCTTTTCTGTCAACCATGTTGTCATGATTTTGAATGTGACACAACTAACTGAAGTAATGGCTGCTAAAATGTTTTTTTTTAAAAAAATCACATTATTAGTGTTAATACTGTATTTATATTGAACAATTAAAAATGTATTCTTTTGATGTGTTCTTCAGTACATTCAAGTGCACTTTCACTGCAATAGCACTCTTTTTCCAGCTGGTGTCCCCATGGCTCTATTACAGAACTGGTCCAGCTCTGGCAAAAAACAAGAGCTAATGGCATTACAGCGCTCTCTGGCTCTCTCTGAACCAATGCAGACTTCATCAGTCAGTCCCTTCAACTCTACTGCACATTCCTATGTGCGTTTGTGAACATCAAAGTGCATATATAGAACAGCCTTCTGTAGGCATCACATGCCATCGCGTCGCCAGCTACCTCCTGCGAGAAACTTTCCGTGCAACGTTTGTCTTTGTCAGACAGTTTTAGCGTCTGTGTATAAGCACACACCAAAGTACTTAAACCATTTTCCAAACTCTTAATGGATGCGCTTGCATTTGTGCATGTACTCTTTAAGCCCCCTTCATCGCTCCGACCCTGAAAATTGTAATTATAATGAATAATTAACGCCAGCTTAGAGAGCGCCTCATTATTGCCACTTAGCTTCCTATAAACATGCACACCTCTTCACTTTCATCCCCCTTTCCTCTCTTGCTCGCTGTCCACATTTTAGACAGAGGAAGTCTCATTAAGATGCAGGCAAGCTTTTTTCCCGCCGAAACGCGACTGCGGCAGGAGAAATGCAAAAGTGGAGGAGTAAAATCCCGGAGAGAGGAGATGGCTGCCCCCAACAATAATTAGGGTTAGCGGCGGCCATCGTTGTTAACATGCTGCCTTAATTTGAGGAGATGGCGCTCTCTCTGACCCCACTTTCTCACTCACAATCTCCGTTTTTGTGAGCCTCTTTGCCGTGATCATTTCTCTCTCTTTCTCTCTCTCTCTCTCTCTCTCTCTCTCTCTCTCTCTCTCTCTCTCT